>VMDO01003228.1:0-147986 GCA_007922755.1 Pedetes capensis
TTGTTGTTGTTAGGTGCCGTCGAGTCGGTATCCGACTCATAGCGACCCTCATAGGGTTTTCAATGGCTGAGTGCTTCGGGATTGCCTTGGGAGTGGATTGCCAGGCCCTTCTCCCATTTTTGTGGTGCTGGGAATTGAACTCGGGTCCTCAGAGACTGCAGCGCAGCGCTCTACCCACTGAGCTAAATCCCAGCCCATGACATAATGAACTCCCATAATTATTTATTTACTCATTTTTTAAATTTTCTTTTACATAATGCCACACTATTGTTGTTATGAGGTGCCATTGAGTTGAGTCCAACTCATAGCAACCCAATGTAGAACAGATGAAACCTACCCAACAATGTGCCATGCCCACTACTATGTCTGACAGTGCCTTTCTGCTATTCATAGGACTTTCAATGGCTGATTATTTCAGGAGTGGGCTGTAGGGTCCTTCTCCCAAGCCTCCAGCACCTGGTATTCCCAGGCGGTCTCCCATCTAAGGACTAACCAGACCAGACCCTGCTTAGCTTCCGAGACTGGACACTAGGATGGTACAGCTGTAGGCAATACAACATTAGGACTATAATTTATACTTTAAATTGACTTCTAATTATACACAGTAAAATAAACCTCATCATCATTTTTTTTTTCTCGTACTGGAGATGAAGTTAGGGCCTCAGGCCTGCGAGGCAAGTGCTCTACCACTGAGCTATACCCTCAAATCCTTTTTTATTTTTTTATTTTGAGATATGGTCTCGGTAAGTTGTGCAGGCTGCCTCTGGCCTCAAAATCACCACCCTCCTGCCCCAGGCTCTGGAGTCACTGGGATTACAAGTATGCACCATGAGGCCCAGCTCCTCATCACTATTTTTAACAAACACATTTCATTTCTTATGTGCTACTGCGTCAGATGTTAGAAATGGCTTATCTTATTTTTCCTTTTACACCAATGTTTTGTGAATGTGGCCATTATTATTTTTGAGTCAGTAGATTAAAGTGTCAAGTTAGATACCTAAAGATAAATAATCAATTCATTTTGTATTCATTAGAGAAGAATTTTTTAATAAATATAGCATACACATAACAGGACTTTTAAACTGTAGTGGAAAGATATTTTGAAATATGTGAACAATTTTCCCCCAATCTAAAGTCAAGCATCTGATCAGGCTTAAGGAAACTGTTACTACAAAACAGCACAGGCAAAGAGGCTTTAAAATGTTAAATGAAGAAAGAGAAAATAGAGCAGAACATCCATGTTATAAATGCAAAGAAATACCACCTTGGAAGTTGCACATTATGGGAAGAGCCGTCAGATGTAGTTCCTTTAAAGATTACAAGCTTTAAATTGGGCATGGTGGTACTAAGGAGAAAACAAGAAATAAAAGGAACCAACCAAAAAAAGTGTGGGAAGGAAGTGCGGGGAAAATGAGAAAGGGTGGAACAAAACCCACTCCAAATCCCCTCAGCCATATGGGACAGAGGAAGCCAGAAGGACAGGCTGGCACAAGATCCTATGGCCCAGCTCTCCAGCCTGTTTGGATTCCAGATGGTGACTACCTCCTACCTTTTTGGTCAGCAGGGTGAGGGGGCACATGTGGGTACTTGGAGGGCTTCTTGATATGGAAGTTCACGTTGTCCAGCTCCACGTTCAGGCTGATAGAAGCGGCTGAGTCACTGTCCACTGTGGACTGGAAACTGCTGACTGAGGTGCGCTTGCTAGGACTGGCAGAATCTTTTAGTGTTGGGGAGGGGAAAGAAATATAGGGAGAGGAGGGGAGTAAAAAATGGGTTTTATCAAGGTATTGGAGCAAAGGAGAGAAATGGTTTTTTAATACACAAGCCCAATGTGCAATACCAAAATGGATACAGTATTTTCAGGTACTTCTGTGTAGACTTAATAAAATTTGACCATGTTAAATATATAATCAATTTTTAAAATGAAGAAATATATTGGAAGTTCTGCAGAAAGAAAAGTCTGATTATCAAAGTGAAGAGATGAGAAAGTTGTCTGCTGCGAAATTATTAGCTCAGAGTTATTTTTAAGCTGCTGCAAACTGAAGACTATGTTAAAATCTGGAAATTTCAGTTGCCTGACAAGTTTGTTTCTTAAGAAAATACTGTATCTAAGACAAGGACTGCTATCAGATGTTTACATTTAGTGGGAGCTATAAATCATAAAGTAGAAAACAAAACACTCATTTTATCATACACAGTGATAATCCATAAAAGCTAAAATGTTAGAAAGTCAAACTCACTAGCCAAATTATCGTCACCTTCTTCAGCAATCTGTTCTGTGTCGCTGTCATCAAACTTGATGTCTTTAAACCAGGACGGCTCAGAGTGTCCTTCCACAGAGTTCACCGAGTCACTGTCTGGAGAAGGCGTCTCAGAAAATTCTGTACTCTGAAAAGATGAAGACAGGATCCAAGCAATGGCAACAAGGTTAAAGCTGTCATACTACAAGCAAATTATAGCCCAGTATCTCTATCAACCTAACAACTGAATAAATTTATATAAAAACAACCAAGTTGACAAAAACTAAACTATAAAACAGCATCATACTATCAATTCCACTCTTAAAATTATAATGTTCATTAACTACAAGGCTTAGGTACCACATTATGCATAAAACATTTCTTTGATATAGATTTTACAGGGTTTGATTGCATCTTTTAGTCCTGAGAAGGAAGACAGCATAGAATTTAGGCTAACCGTGGTCCAACTCTAGAACATATCCTGAGAACGACTGTTAGATTTTAATAAAATACACCCCACCAAGGCTTTGGGGTCATTTGTCTTATCTAACTAAGTGTCCAATTTTAGTTTACAAAGCTGTTTATATACATACATACATATGTATATATTTTTTAACATAAACCAAGAGTGAAAGAAGCAAATCTTTTTTAAGTAGGGGCTAGGGTTTAGCTCGGTTAGTTGAGTGCTGCTCTGAACTCTCTGAGGTCCTATGTTCAATCCTCAGTACTGTAAAAATGAGAGAAGGACCTGGTAACCCACTCCCAAAACAATCAACCACTGAAAACGCTATCAATAGCAGAGAAGCACTGACATAGTGCCGGCCATGGTACAGTGTTGAGGAATATTTCGTTCTATTATACACCAAACATATAAAACAACAAACAGGGTCACTATGAGTCAGACCTGACTCAATTGCAACTAACAAGAACAACAACTATCTTTAAGTAATTTACATTTTTCTAAAGAAAAAAAGAACATTCAGCATTTTACCACTGGCATATAATTTAATAGTGCTAAAGAGTCAAAATTGATTTCAATAGGGAACATTAAATTTTTAAATCATTACATATTCTTTACCTTGTCTTAGTGCTAAAAACACATAGTAAAGCTGAAAACCATTAAATTACATGACAGAAATTAAATGACAGTAGCACCACAAAGCCAAATTTAAGCAAAGCCATACTGGATGAATAAAGTGTTTGATCGTAATGGCAGGTTTTCAACACTGCTATCTATTAAATAAAAGATGTTTAAAAAAGAAAAACGAAGAAAATGGCCTTAGGGCTATGGGAGTAGCTCAATGGTAGAGCACTTCCCTGGCATGCATAAGATTCTGGGTTTGATCCACAACACCCCCTCCCCCGCCAAAAAAGTTTTAATTTCCCTCAAACAGCAAGGAAACACTGAATCATGAGGGGACACTGAAATTACCTGCAGTGGTCTGTACAGCGCATACTCATCCCTAAAAAGTTGGTCATGATGACTAACACAATCCAGCCAACGCCCATCAACCATTGCTTGTCCAATAGCTATAGCTTGTGCCCTGAATCAAGACCCAAAAAGAGATGAAATGCTTTTAAAATCAATCAGAATAATTTTATGATTTCACATGACCAGAGGCTACCTTTATTTTTCTTCAATTCCAATCCACCTTGGAATCTCAAATTGTCCTTTGATAGGTAAGGGATAAAACAAGAGAGACTTGGAGAAAATTATAAAACTCTTCCAAGTAAAGGAGAAGAACCAACTGGTAAAGCAGTCCTAACAAAACCTAATTTCAATTACAGCAAGCATTTATTGAGTATTCAACCCATGCACACCTCTGTCCTTAATACAATAGTAAAAACTGTTGAGAATGGCATGGCTCCTATGCTCAAAGAGCTTACAGTCTTAATGAGAAGACAATACCAAATATCATATCGATATAAAATGTGTGTATAGATAGATGAATGAAATAGACACTTAACATGTTATACTATGTAACACCTCACAAATTATAAAACCTTAGCCAACATTATTTTATTTCATCCCCAAAGCTTATTCACATTACTAAATATTTCTACCACATGGGAACTGTTGTTAGGTACCACTGCGTCATGTCTGACTCATAGTCAATCCTCATAGGGTTTTCAACGGCTGATTGTTTCAGGATTGCCTTGGGAGTGGATTGCCATGTCCTTCTCCCATTTTTGTGGTGCTGGGAATTGAACCCAGAACCTCAGAGACTGCAGAGCGGCACTCTACCAACTGAGCTAAATCCCAGCCCTACATGGGAACTAAGGGGTCTAAATCTCAAAAAAAAAAAATTGAATATTTGCCTCAAGGCACAAATCTAAAAAGAGATACAGCCAAAATTAGAACCCAGGCCTTCAGCTTAAAGCTGCTTCCTCTCTGTCCTCTCTCTCTGTCTCTCTCTCTCTCTTTTTTTTTTTTTTTTTTTTTTTTTGTGGTACTGGGGGTTGAACCCAGGATCTCATGCTTCCATCCTCTGCAAGTGCTGGAACGCTGAGCTGCACCACCAGCCCATTTTTTTACTTTTTGAGATAGGATCTCGCTAAATTACACAGACTGCCTCTGGTCTTGAACTTGCAATCCTCCTGCCTCCACCTCCGGAGCCACTGGGATTACAGGTCTGTGCCACCACGCCCGGCAGCTGCTTCCTCTCTTATTTAGGTTTTTCTTCTCATTAGAAGAGAAACTCATCTGAGCTTATCTGAGCAAATAGCAAAAGCTAGAAGATATGTTAATTTGAAAGGCAATGAGCCTTGTCTGTTACTCTTCTTTACAAATGATTTGTGAGACAGGCTACAACTCTCCAAGGCATAGCTTATGGACCCAATTCTCAGCACACATTGCAATGACTAGACTAGAGAACACTAGCAGAATCCTTTAACCTTAATCTCTAGCAACATTCCCTATCCTGATGTACTACAGAGTTCTGTCCTTGGGGAATTAATGCACACTTCTGTTTTTTATATGGTAAGTTATGACCCCTATTTGGCTCCTTGAAACTATTACTATTCTCTAATGGTTAAAACCCAAGTATAAAGAGGGTTGATTAATTAGCTCCCCAAACCACCAAACACATAAAATAAATACCACCTAACTCACAAAGAAATGCACTACTTTTATATCTTCAAATATATATCCTCATTAAAAATAAATCAATGAATAATTTTAAAATCTTTCTTAAGACACAATACCTTGTAGCAATGTGTCCATTTCGGATCAGCCAGTTGACTAATTCTTTTCCCACAATGCAGTTGGGATGTGTTCTCAGCCAGTAGCGATGATCCTGAAACTCCATTCCACTACTGTGATGGCAGATTTTTTTCCACAGATCCTTTAACTGAACACTGTCCTGCAATCACATTGTTGTTGTTGCTAGGTGCTGTCAAGTCGGATCTAACTCAGAGTGACCCTATGTACAACAGAAAAAAATGCTCCCCACCACTGTACCATGCCTGGCACTATGTCAGTGCTTCTCTGCTATTCAAAGGGTTTTCAATGGCTAATAGTTTTGGGATTGCTCTGGGAGTGGATTGCTATGTCCTTCTCCCAGTTTTGCAGTGCTGGGGATCAAACCCAGGGCCTCAAGAGAGCATAGAGCCACATTCAACCAAATGAGCCAAACCCAAGCCCCACGATGACAACAAGTAATTACCCCTAAGAAGGATGATATATATGTTTTCAGATGTTTCCTGTGATTCTGAGATTTTAAAAAGTAATTTTGATTTGGATTTCTCTATAGTAGCTAACTTAGATAATATAAATGATAAATACGTGAAGAATAGCTTGATTTTGGCTCATTTAATTCTATGCATAATTGTTTTTCTTGAAAACCAAATATCCCACCTACTTTTTTCACTCAGTGGCTCATATTACCAGACTCCTAGTTAAGTGCAAAAATATATTCTTATACGGAGGTGGGCCAAGGAAGATAGAGACAAAAATCAATTGCACTAATATAAGATAACTTCCTATTAGCCTTAACTCCACCAGATTCTAACCATTCGTACTTATACTTAATTGTGGGTAAATTTTTCTAAAGAAAAACCTTCAGTTAATTACTTTGCACTCAAGAAAACTTTCAGTGCTATGCAGCAACTACAGGGTAAGATCTAAACTTGTAAGGAAGAACTGAGTTCATTGCCTTCCACTATGTAGTCCCAAATAACCTTCAATTCTCGTTTCCCACAGACTCCAACTTAAACTCTCTCTCAATTAATAAACCCTATTTCAGTTGATGGAAAATGCCAAGCTTAATTCTATTCCTTTCCTCATAGTTTTAAATCAGGTTATCTTTACTTACTATCCAAATCCTTTGTCTATTCAAATCCATCCCATCCTTAGAGAGACCGTTCAAGCCCTTTGGTTTAAAGCTTTTCCTGACTCTCACTATTAATGATCTTTCTATCTTTTTTAATTTTTCTATGACAGTCATATTATACATTCAGCATTTTTTATTATTAAAATATTAGTTCTTTTACTAATTTTTTTTACTTTTTACTAAAGACCTTCCCATTAATCTGATTCCTACCTTTTGAATTTTAAGCTTGAGGATAGAAGCTTTATCTTCCATTTCTTTGAGTCAATCTTAGGATTGAACACAGTATTTTACATATAAATAAACTGAAGAAACAACTGATGATTATTTCATATCAATATGGAATTAAATGTCTGGAAAGTGTCGGGCACGGTGGCGCATGCCTGTAATCCCAGCGGCGGGAGGATCGCAAATTCGAGACCAGGGGCAGTCTGCATAACTTAGCGAGACCCTGTCTCAAAAAGTAAAAAAAATGGGCTGGGGGTGCACTCAATGGTCCAGCACTTGCAAAGCATGGAGGCACGAGGCCCTGGGTTCAACCCCCAGTACTGGAAAAAAAAAAAAAAAAAAAAGTCTGAAGAGTTACCATGCATGAGAAACATGTTTTTAGAGTTTAACCAGCAAGCTAAGCTATAACTAAAAATTAAATTCTCCTATTATGTAGACAAGTGAATTCTGATCTTGCCAAATGAAAGGAGTAAAGAAAATATAATGCAGTAAGTGCAGGAAGAACACTTGACCAATTCCTCAGCTGATTCTAGTAATAAAGTTAGGCTAATTATTTTCCTATTTAATTGATTGGCTGATTTTTTTTTTTTTTTTTTAAGTGAGGCAGGGTCTCACTATGTATCCCAGGCTAGCCTCAAACTGACAATCCTCCCTGCATCTGGGATTACAGGTATAACCATGCATAACAATGCTCAGCTATTTCATTTATGTTTCTTTAAAAAAGATAAGTGATATAAAAACTCTTTATGCTCAAAATTAGCAATAGGTCAAAGATACTGGACTGGTACCAGAAGAATTTTGCGTTCATCCTCAGTGGTCTCTGTCCTAACATAGGTTCGGTTAGCCTGGGGACTGACAGATGTCTCATATGAAGGTACCATAGGAGAACCAGATCGATCCAGTGACAGGTTAGTAATGCTGGCTGATCTGGAAATAAAAACAAAATTAAAATCATAGCTGTAAACTCTTCATCAATAAATAGTTACAGTGAAAAATTATATTTTAAAAAATGTTTATTTGCCAATGCTAAGAGTACTTTTAAAAGTAGTTATGATGACTATGTACAATGTTATCATTGGGGAAAAGTGGGAAAAGGATACCTAAAAATTCTCCATATTGTATTTGTAACTTCTATGTGGGTCTACAGTTATTTGGAAATAAGTTTAAAAGAAAGTAATCATGGAAAGATTACAGGAAAATAATTCTATAGTTCACATATTGGTAATATTCCAAAGGAAAGAGACAAAAATTCTTTGTTAAAAATACTAGAAATTCATTTTTTTAATTGAGAAATATAAAGAATGATAACTACATGTAGAAATTATCTTGCACACTGAGGTCAAAAAACTATGGCCCACAGGCAAATCCAGCCTGCCTTCTGTTTTTGTAAAGCCCAAGAACTAAGAATCATTTCTAGAGTTGAACATCTTTCATTCAATCAGATGATTATTGTTGTTAGGTGCCATCGAGTCCTGTCAGATTCATAGCGGTCCTCAAAGGGTTTTCAATGCTGATTGTTTGGGGATTGCTTCTGGAGTGGATTGCCACGTTCTTCTCCTATAATCTGATGATAGGGAAGACTAATTTGAAACCCAAACTAAGTGAAAAATTATGTCCCAAGAAAGAATTCCTTTTTCTCACTAGTAATCCCATATTTAAAATATTGTCCTTAGTTATTATATTTTTATTTTATCAGTAAAAAATTAGTGGTAATCTGTTTCTTCTCATTACATAAGTACTTGTATATATCTGTAATTTTGCCTCTGAGCAAAGTTACCAAGTGACTTATGCGTAGAAAATAAACAACATCAAGCAGGTTTTTATTTGTTAAAAATGGTTTTACTTAGCTAGAAAGTCAGTTAGTTCTATCTAGGGAAAAAAAACAATTTTAACTTCCATATAAAGGATAAAAATCAGAAGCATCTATGTATTACATGCTACATAACTTATTCATCAGCATAATATATTTCTTTATTTAATCCTCACAGTATTCTATGGAGTAAGTATTACTAGCTCCATTTTACAGATAAAGAAATCAACCAGAGATTAAGAAATTTGCCTAAGGTAATTCATCTAATAAATATTAGGGCTGCCACTCAAAACTAGGTCTAAACTGAAAAATCATCCTCTCTTTAGTACAAAGATAAAACTTTTAAAATAATTTAAGAAATTATTCACAGGTTTAGAAGAGAGTCATTATTAATACTTAATGGGAAAACACTAAAATGTAACAGTCTCTAAGCAAGGCTTTTTTAAAATAATTAGCTCTTCATTTCTTGACATATTCTTTTAGTGAAAGACTGCTATTAGGTCTTATTCAATTAATTTAAATCTCTTTTCCAATGGCTGCATTAACTAATGCATTCTGCTTCTCTAACATTCTAATCATTCCTGCATATATTTTGACATAAGGACATCTAGAAAAGAAAATAATTTTTCTGTCAACAGTTCTAATGAATATGCTGTGGCAAGAATGCTGATTAAAATTATATTTCAAGATAGCATCCATTGACTGAATTATGTCTTTCTTAAAGACTTTTATCAATCTTAGTATTAATTCAAAAACACATGGAGAAGTATACATTGTAAATTAGCACAGCTACCTCGGCCATTAGGCATATGCCAACAAGACACTGTAATTTCTCTTATCTTTCAAAAAACTGTTTCAACTCTACACCCCTCTGCTGTACTTCCTTTCTTCTCTTTATAGCAAAATTCCTATCTCCAATTATTCTTCCTTTCTATCATGAACCCCAAAGAACCCATTGAAATTGCCTGTCATTGGTAACCAATGTTATTTTATATCCAATAATCAACTTTTACTTTTTATCTTCCTTAATACAACAGAACCATAATTCCTTTCCTCCTTGAAAACCTTTCTTTACTTGGCTGCTAATATAAATATCCTCTTCCTTCTCTTTTCACCACCCAACAAAACAAAAATCCTTATGACTGGGTCAGCACACAATTTCATAATAAATGGAGAAAAGATTGAGGTTGCCCAAAATTTTGCTTTGCTTGGCTCTATAATCAACACCCATGGAAGCAGCAGTCAAGAAATCAAAAGATGCATTGCTCTAGGAAAAGCTGTGGCAAAAGATCTCTTTAGAGTATTGAAAAGCAAAGATGTCACATTGAAGACAAAGGTGCGTCTGACTCATGCCATGATATTTTCAGTGGCATCATATGGTTATGAAAGCTGGACATTGAACAAGAGAGACATAAAAAGAATTGATGCTTTTGAATTGTGGTGCTGGAGAAGTCTATTGAATATACCATGGACTGCCAAAAGAACCAGCAGACCTGTCCTAGAAGTACAACCAGAGTGCTCCTAAGAAGCAAGAAGGATGGCTAGAGTGCATTTTCCATATTTCGGACATGTAGTCAGGAGCGACCAATCCCTGGAGAAAGACATCATGTTTGGGAGAGTGGCAGATCAATAAAAAAAGGAAAACCCTCCACCAGATAGATTGACACAGTGTCTGCAACAATGGGCTTAAACATAAATAAGATCGTGTGCCTGGAACAGAATTGGGAAGTGTTTCCATCTGCTGTACATAGGGTCGCTATGAGTCGAACTCAACGGCACCTAACAACAACAGCAGCCTCTCCATCTCAGTATCCTCTTCTCATTCCTCCTCACTTCCTGAATCTCAGTTCTTGATCCTATTTCCTCTCTTCTCACACTCACTCCCTTAATGATCTCCATGCTGGGTCATAGCCTTTCACATGATGATAACATCCAAGTTTGTATCTCCAGCCCGTATCTCTTAAATTCTGGACTCATATTCAACTATCTACTTGACATCTCCCTTAGATGTCTAGACAGTATCTCAAATCGAACACATCTAAAATCAAACTGTTATTCCATCTTCCTCATCACAATAAATGGCAACTCCATCCTTCCAACTGCTCAGGCAAAAACCTCAGTCATCTTTGATTGTCTCTTTTTGTTGTGGCCTCCACTCAATTGATCAGAAGGCCTTGTTGTCTGTACAATAAAAATATATCTAGAATCTGATCATTTCTCATCTGCCCTCCCTCCCCCAACTTTTCCTATGCTGATCTACATTAATTCTCTTTCCTGGATTACTGTCCAGCTTTCTAAGTGGTCTCCCTACTTCCATGCTTAAGTCCTACAGCATATTCAACAGGGCAGCCAGAGGTCTCCTTTCAAAATATAATTCAGATCACGGCATCCTCCCAACTCCCCTCTCAAAATTCTCCAATAAAGGAGAGCTTTTATAGAATAGAATGTCATCTGATAAGTGAAGAAGAAATGATGGAATAAGAAAATCACCTTTTTTTTTTTTTTTGGCAAAATATTCTTTTTTTTATCAGAAAATTTTAATGTACACCATAATGTGATTCATTCTGACATGCTTTTCATTGTGACATTTCTATATATGCATTTTGATGTACATTATTCATATAAGTTCCCCCTTACCCTCTTGTATGCTTCCCCCCCACTTCCACCCTCCCCATCTAAGTCTTCTCTATCATTTACTTGGTAATATTTTTCTATATGTCCTTGGGTTCTAGTTCTGTTTAAGACAGAAACTTTTCCTGTAGTGAACTTTGTTTTTATCTTGTCAGAACAATTGTATGCATTTTCTAGACCATTTGTATTGACACCATTCTTGGCTTTTTTTATTTTTTTCCTTTTATTTTGATCCAACCTTTGGAAAATCACCATTTTGTAACCAGCATAGTAACGTTTGATTAGAGAAAGAATGGCACAGATGTTAAAACTATTGAATGAAAGACTAATAAGAAGCAAGATATTTATGCAGTCTCTAAATATCTTCCCTATATAGCACTTACAAATTACAAAGGGAAAAACAGTAACTTTAGTTTACAACAGAAAAATCTAGGCTACAGCCTTAGCCAGGAAAGCAAGTCAACATCAATGAGATAAACCTGTATCACATCCTTTCTAACATGATAGATTGACAGACACATGACTTCATAGTATTCCATCCCCCTCCCCCTCCAAAAAAAAAAAAAAAAAGCCTAAGTTGAACCATGAGGAAGCATGTGACAAAATCAAGTTGAGGGCCATTCTACTGAACAACTGGCCTCTCTCTTCACCAATATCAGGAAAAATAAAACAAGGAATTATAAAAACCAAAAGACATGACAATTAATTGCAACACATGGTCCTGGACTAGATTACAGACTGGGAGAAAATTAGTACAGAGGGCATTACTAGGACAACTGGCAAAACTAGAATATATAATATATTAGACAGAAAACTATCACTATTACAATTTCCTAAATTTATACTGTGGCTACAAAGGGAACATGATTTTTCTGAAGAAACATATTTAAATATTAAAAAGTAAAGAATAAGATTTCTCGTTTCTGAACTGGTATGTAGGGATCTTAGAAGTCTTCACTCAGTCCCAACAACAACTAAGAAGCTGACTAAAAGTCAGCAACTCTTCTTAAATCTATCAGAGAATGGCAGTCACAGCACAAACTGCCACCCTGTTAACAGAAAGACAGACAGGTAGATAGAGAAGACCACAATTTACTAGGGCAGAAACTCACTAGCACAAAAATCCCTGGGAAAGAGTACTGGGATAGGAAAACGTGAGCTGTGAGGCTCAGTGTGAACAAGACTGAGAGACTAAAAACTAAGTGGACCTTGTCAGGGGGTGAAGGAGCACACATTTGTGAGTTTCACATCCAGGAGCTCTGCCAGGCCCTCACAGTGAGTATCAAAGAAAAAGCCCCTCTCATTTCTGCAGAGGGAGGAGAAAAGAAACAACTCTGAAATGTGCCAGAGTTCTGCTCTTCTTAACCAGACCCACCTTAAGGAGAAACTATTTTATCAGAGCCTAACCTGGTAAGATATTACAGCCTAACCTACCCAAAGGCAGTGAAATACTCAACTCTAGCACTCTCTAGCCATCCATGCGGTGAAAGAAAAAAGCAAAACTCCAGCCTCCTCCTACCATTCTCTTGGGGTGTGGGGGAGTGGGGGCACAGACTGAAAAGTACTTATTAAGTTCACAGTCCAGGGGCACAAGCTCTCCACAAGACAAAAACTTAATCATAAGACTATAAAACACTTCTCCCCACTTCTTATCTCTACATAGCTAAAGGCCTATTTATAGGATTTTGTTTGTTTATGGGTCGTACATTTAGGTTTGATTTTTGCTGAAGATCAAACTCAGGGCCTTGTGCATGGCAGGCAAGCATTCTACCACTAAGATACATCCCCAACTCTGAAGGTCTATTTACTGCAGTTCCTTTTAGTCAATGCATTATGGCTAGTTATCAACAACAACAAAAAAAAAAAAAAAAAAAAAAAAAACCAAAGTATATTAAAATGCAAAAATTCAGTTTGGAGTCAAATACAAGAAACAGAGTCAGATATGTAAAAATGTTGGAATTATCAGTGCAGGAATTTTGAAAACTATGATTAGTATATTAAGAATGTTAGTGGAAAAGGAAACAACATGCAAACAACATGGGGCAAAAACTGGAGACTTTATCAGAGATGGGGACATACAACAAACAGAAAATCAGTAAGGACAAACTTGAACTCAACAACAAGATCAATCAATTGGATAAAATGGACATCTATAAACTACTTCATCTAACAAAACATAATACATTCTTCTCAAGTTCACATGAAACATACACCAATATAGACCACATGGTGGACTGTATTAGTTCTTTTATGTTGCTGTAATAAAATACCAGAGGCTGGGTACTTATAAAGAAAAGAGGTTTATTTAGTTCACAGTTCTGGAGATTTAAGAGCATGATGCCAGTATCAAGTAAAGGTCTTCTTGGCTACATGACAACATGGCAGCTGGCTTTATGATGTGTATACCTGTGAGCACAAGAGATCACATGCAGGGAAGGAAGACAGAAACATTCAAGGGCTATGCTTGATCTTTTCATTACAACCTATGAGACAGAAACCAACCAGGGTCCCTTCAGAGGGTGGCACCCCCAGTGACCTAACCATCTTCCACTAGGCCCTACCTCTTAAATGTTCTACCACCTTCCAACATCACCATACTAGGGGCCAAGTTTCCAGTACCTAAACCTTTGAGGGGCACAGACAAACCATATCCAAACAATTCCATGTATAATACACCTTCACAGATTAAAGAGAATAGAAATCATAGATCATAATGGAATTAAGCTACAAATGAAAACAGAAAGATAGCTGGAAAGTCCTAAAGTAATTGGAGATGAAAAAATATACTTCTAAAAACACATAGATCAAAGAAGAAATCTCAAAAGGAATTAAAATATATTTTCAACTAAAACTATAACATCAAAATTTGTAGGATGCAACAAAAATGGTGCTTAGAGAGAAAACCATAGCATTGAATGTACATATTATAAAAGAAAAAAGATAAAAAATGAATCTTGTAGGTTTCCACCTTAGAAAATTGGAAAAAAAAGAGCATGTTAAATCCAAAGAAAGCAGAGCAGAGGAAAACAAATAAAAATTTAACCAGAAGTCAATGACTTTGAGAACAGTAAATCAATAGATAAAAATGAACAAAACCAAAGCTAGTTCTTTGAAAAGATCAATAAAATCCATAAGCCTCTAGCCAGGCTATGAAAGAGGGTGAGGGGAAGATAAACACCAAGGACTAATACCAGAAATAAAAGATGGGACATCACTAAAAGATCCTATGGACATTAAAAAAACCAATACTTTGAAGGTCATGATCTGCCAAACTACAGAAGAGTAAGTACACATTATGAAGAGGCCCATATATGTAAAAGAAATTGAGTTGATAATCAGTAACATTCCAAAACAAAAAGCATTAGGCCCAGATAGATTCACTGGTAAATTCTACTAAACATTTAAGAAAGAAATTATACCAATTCTCCTTTTTTTTCTTGTGGTACTAGGGGATCAAACCCAACTAGACAAGTGTTCTACCAATGAGCTACATTCCCAGCTCTTGGATTTTTGAGACAAAGTCTCACTACCTAGCCCAGGCTTGCCTGGAACTCACTGTGTAGCCCAGACTGGCCTCAAACTTGTGATCCTCCTGCCTCCACCTCTTGAGTGCCAGGATTAAATGCATGTGCCACCACACCCAGATATAATAATTCTTTATGGTCTTCTTGGAGATGGAATTGGAAACAGTACTTAACTCATTCTATGAGATCAGCATTACCCTGTTACCAAAACCAGACAAAGATACAACAAGAAAACTATAGACCAATATCCCTCATATATTTAGTTAAAAAATCTTCAACAAAAGAGTAGCAAACCCAATCCGACAATATATAACAAGAATTATACACCATAACCAAGTGGGATTTATCCCAGGTATACAAAAGAATGATTTACATTAAAAAATCAATTAATGTAATCCACCACATCAACAAGCTGAAGAAAAATCACATGACCATATCAACAGACAAAGAAAAAGCATTTGATGGAATCTAATGCCCTTTCATCTAAAAACTCTCAGTGAACTAGGAATAAAGGGAACTTCCCCAACTAGATAAAGGATATTTACAAAAACCTTATAGCTAAGATCATACTTAATAGAAACTTGAAGCTTTCTCATTAAGATAAAAAATATATATAAATATGTCCTATTTCACCATTCCTTTTCAACATTGTATTGAAAGTCTTAAGCTGATGCAATACTACATGAGAAGGAAATAGAAAGTTTACCAACAGGAAGGAAGAAGTAATACTGTTTGCTGATGATATGACTGTCTTTATAGAAAATCCCAAAATACTAACCAAAAAAACTCCTGTAAACAATGAATGACTATGACAAAGTTGCAAGATACAACATTAATATACAAAAGTAAATCACCTTCTTATATAGCAGCAATGACCAAGTAGAATTTGAAACTAAAACACAGCATTTACATTAGCCCCTCCAAAAATGAAATACTTAAGTATAAGTTTAACAAAATTTGTACAAGATCTAAGTGAGGAAAACTGCAAAACTCTGATGAAAGAAATAACAGACTAAATGGAGAAATAATCTGTGTTCATGAATAGGAGGACTCAATATTATCAAAATGTTCTTCCAAACTTAATCTACAGATACAGTGCAATCTCAGCTAAAGTTCCAGCAAGTTGCTTTGAAGATACTGACAAAATGATTACAAAGATTATAGGACAATCAAAAAAAAAAAAAAACAGAATAATGAATACACTATTATACTATTGAAAGAGAAAAAGTGGAGGACTGACACTACCTGACATCAAGACTTACTATACAGCAACAAGTATCAAGACAGTATGGAATTGGTAAAAGAATGGACAAACAGATCAGTAAAACAGACTGGACCCAGGAATAGACCCACATAAATAAAGTCAACTGATCTTTGACAAAGGAACAAAGGCAATACAATGGAGTGAAGATGATCTTTTCAATAAAGGTGCTGGAACAACTGGACACCCACATACACAAAGATAAATATAGACAGAGACCTTATACCCTTCACAAGAATTAACTAAAAATGGATCATAGACCCAAATGTAAAATGCAAAACTATAAAGCTCCTAGAAGATAACAGGAAAAAAACTAGATGATCCTGGAAATGGTAATAACTATTTTGATATGACACCAAAGGCATAGTCCATGAAAGAAATAATTGATAATCTGGACTTCATTAAAACTAAATACTTCTGCTTCGCAAAAGACAATCTCAAGAGAATGAAAAGATAAGCCATAGCTGGGCGTGGTGGTGCACGTCTGTAATCCCAGCGGCTTAGGAGGCAGAGCCAGGAGAATTGAAAGTTCGAGACTAGAGGAAGTCTATGTAACTTGGCGAGACCCTGTCTCAGGAAGTAAGGAAAAAAAAAATAAAAGGGCTGGGGGTGCAGCTCAGTGGTCCAGCACTTGCAAAGCATGCAGGCGTGAGGCCCCGGGATCAACCCCCAGTACCACAAAAAAAAAAAAAAAAAAAAGGTAAGCCATACACTGGGAAAGCATACTTGTGAAAGATACATCTCATAAAAGACTTGCTATTCAAAATATACAAAGAACTCTAAAAACTCAATGACGAGAAAATGAACACTGATTACAAAATGGGCAAAAGATTCTAACAGATACCTCACTAAAGAAGATAAATGCATGATAAGTAAGCACATAAAAAGATGTTCAACTTCATATGTCATTGGCAGATGGTAAATTAAAACAATAGTTAGATAGCACTACACACTATTACAGTGGTCAAAATCACTGGCAATGCCAATGGTGGCCATGATATGAAGCAAGAAGAACTCTCATTCATTGCTGGTGGGAATGCACAACGATAAATCCACTTTAGAAGACAGTTTGGGTATGTCTAACAAAGTTAAACATGTTCTTCCCATATGATCCAGCAATCGTGCTGGTATTTGCTCAAATGAACTGAAAACTATAACCATGCAAAAACTTATACACAGATGTTCAAAGAAGTTTTATAATTGCTAAAACTTTCCAAGCAACCAAGATGTCCTTTAGTAGGTGAACAGATAAACTACAATATAGCTCTAGAAAATTGAGTATTATTCAGCACTGAAAAGAAATATGTTATCAAGCCATGTAAATACATGGAGGAAACTTCAATGCATATTACTAAGTGAAAGAAGTAAATCTGAAAAATCTACAAACATATCATATGATCCCAACTATATGATATTCTAGAAAAGGAAAAACTATGGAGACAGGAAAAAGATCAGTGATTGCCAAGGGTTAGGGCGAAGATAGGATGAATAGGCAAAATGCAGCAGAGTTTTAGGCCAGTGAAACTATGTTGTATGATACTACAATGGTGGATAAACATTAAGCATTTGTCCACACCCATTGTACATTCTTGGTACAATACTAAGAATGAACTCTAATGTAAACCACAGACTGATGATGATGTGTCAATGTGGGTTCACTGATTATAATAAATGTACCACTCTGGTCCTGGATACTCTCACAGTAGTGAAGGTTGTGCATATGTGGGGAAAGATAGTAGAAAGGAATGCTATACCTTCTGCTCAATTTTGCAATGAACCTAAAATAGCTATAAAAAATGAACTCTATTAACTAAAGCAATAAAATAATGATGTCTGTAACTCATTCTCAATAATTCAGAAAAATATATATATTGCATAAAAACTGACAAAACAAATAGGCAAAATGTAAGTCAGAAAATCTTAATGAATAATATATGGAGCTGAGTGCCATGGCATACGCCTGTAATCCTAGTGACTTGGGAGGGTGAGGCAGGAGGATTACCAAGTTCAAGCTCAGAGGGAGCCTGTGCAACTCAGCAAGACTGTCTCAGGATAAAAAACAAAAATGGGGATGGGAGTACAGCTCAGTCATAGAGCACTTGCCTAGCACACACAAGGCCCTGGTTCAACCTCCAGTAGTGGCAAAAAAAAAAAAAAGAAGAAGAAGAAGAATATATGAACATTTATTTATTTTCCTATTCTTACAACTCTTTGCAACCAGGAAGTTTTTTCAAAACAATTAGGATTAAGGAAAAAATATCTCAACAGCTCCTCATCTCACTCAAAGGAACTAACAAAGTCTGGACAATTGGTCCTAAAATTGTCTACGCCAGGCACACAAGACTGCCAGTCATCCCCTGTTGGGTTTGCTCCTTCTCAGAAATATGCTATTCTTGTTTTTTTGGTATACTTTTTCACAAAATGTCCACATGGCTCATTCTCTTACATCCTTCAGGTTTTTCTACTAAACTACAAGACAGAGGAAGATACAGGTTCTAATATCTGAAGCCAGAATACTGGAGAGACCCACTGAAGGAATAAAAGTGAGAAGAGAACTGACTAGCAAAAATGAAATGATAATAATTTATCTTTTAGAGCTAAGAATTATATGACAAGCAATCTCACCTTTTTTCTCACGTTTTAGAAAATATTTGTTCTTCTCACTGCTATGAAAACAAATAAAAATCAGACACAGGATACAGTGTTTTTATATGGTAGGTTACCTGTTTCGAGCGGGAGATTTCCCAGCATCCTCTTGAACAGAAACAAGTCTTGTTGAAAGAGCAGTATTTGAGGAGTCTGGATGAATCAAACTATAAAGAAAATAGGAAATACTGAGATCATTTGGAATAGCATGAGGCAAGTCCAATTTCAATGAGGTGCTCTCACATTTATTAACAAATTAAGCTGAGCATGGTGGTACATGCCTATAATCACAGCAACTCAGGAGGCAGAAGCAAAAGGATCACCAAGTTTGAGGCCAGAGGCAGCCTGCATAACTTAGTGAGACCCTGACTCAAAAAATAAAAAATGGGCTGGGCGTGGAGCCCAGTGGTAGAGCACTTACAAAGTATGTGTGAGACCCTGGGTTCAACTCCCAAATACTGCCAAAAAAAAAAAAAGCAAATTCAAATTCAATCTTTCCCTACAATTATGGGTCAATTTTGTTCTTGTATTCATTAAGGTAGAAATTGTGTATGGTTTTTATATCAAATGCCCAAAGAATGATAAAGAAAGATTCTCAGCATATGGAATGCCAATAAAATAATAAAATTAATTGAATAGGTGACTTATAGACCTTCTTCCCATATCACACAAAAGGTGGAAGTGATCTGGGGGAAAAATATGAGTTCCAAAATTTTATTCTCAGTCCTTACAACCCTCTACAATAGCACCATAGAGTCAAACAAGTGTAGGTCCAAGTGCAGGCTTGCAGAGTTAGCTCTTATTAGTCATGTGATCTTTGGTTTGTTACTTAATCTTTCTAAACCACAGCATCTACATCTGTCAAAAGGAGAAAATAATGTCTACCAAAGAGATATGATGACTAAAAGAGAATGAACATTAAACAATTAGCACAGAATCTAAAACTGAATTCTTATTCTACCTTTGACATCTATCCTACATTTCTGAGGAAGCTCTCATACCTAGTTTTATTAAATCCCACTTGCCAATTCTGGGGTCTTACACAACTGAAACACACAAAACTAAAAGGCATTAGGAACTCAAGTAAGCAAGAAGTGAAGAACCTATGACTTGTATTGTTTTATTAAATATAGAGTCCTTTTTTTAAATTTATAAAATACGTGTAAGATACAAAGAATCATGCTACAAACATCAAAAGACCCATTAAGCAACTCAAGAAAAAAGAACACTACCACTGGTTTTTGAGGTACCTGTGATCCCCTCTCCAGTTCCACTCCTTTTCCTACTCTCAATAAAACCACTCTTGTAAATTTTATGTTTATCATTTGCCAGGTCCATTTCCACTCATGATGGGTAGACTGAGTCCCCACATGAGGAAGAGTACCTTTAAAAGGCATCAGAGGGAAAATTCACTGAGAGGGGAAAAGTACCTCAAAGCCTGTGAAGGGAAAGTCCACCGAGAGGGGAAGAGTACCTCACAAAGAAGGTCTCTTCATGGAAAGGGACTTGGAATCTTGCCTTTTCTTTTTCCTAAATTTGAATTGGTCATATAATCTTCTGACTCCGTGAGCAGTGCTGATTCAGATTGGGAGCTAAAAAAGCCTCCCTAGCAGGCTTACAATAAAAGAATTCCTGAATGACTTCCAACAGCTTGAACTCCTGGAGTTAACACAAACCAAAGTTTCTATACCAACGGCCCTCCAACAAGCAAAACAATCTGATAAGTTAGAACACCCATTTTTCTTATTGTGGACTCAATAGGGTGACACATTTATAATAGTTTAACTGCTCCTAGTTCCCACATAAGAACAGAGTAGTTAATAATAGTTAAAGTGTCTCTAGTTCCCACTTAAAATAGAGTAATCAATAAGTTAGACATAGGACATAAACATAGTTACAGGAGCTTGGGTCATCTTGGTTCATTTCTTTGAAGTAAACACAATTTGTTTCTAAGCTATCTCTTACTTTGATCACCATGTAAAGCTCATGTGATAATCTAATGAAATGATTATTGGCAAAACCTTGTTGTAATCCATCAATGCTACCAATTCCCTTTGTCCTTTTTCTGACCTTTCATATGGTTTAGTGAATTGTAGTTTCTGTATATAAGGCTGAGCTATTTGGGAAATAAACAGAACAGATCCACACTGCCTCCGAGCTGCTGTGTTTCTGTTACCCACCGCCGACTCTTCATCTGCCTTAGGGAGACCCTGGATTCTCTCTAGGCTGCAGCTGGACTGCGGCAATCATTGTCTTTCTTTTCCTTAAGTTTGACGGAATTTATATTCCTGGACATCTGTATTCATTTTGTATACTTCTGAACTTTATATAAATAGAATCATACTGGATATATGATTATGTGACTTTCTTTTCTCCTCCACATTATGTCCCTCACCTTCATACATGTTGAACACAGTTTTAATTCATTTTTTATTTTGTTTAAATACATAGAAAACTAATTCTTCATTTGCTTAAGAGGCAACTGAGAAGAAAACTCATCAGAAAAAGGACAGTTAAAACTCAGTCTCTTTGACATGGCCAGATTTGATATTATGCTTAAGAAAATTATTTAGCTACAAAAAATAATCAGAAACTAATGAACCTAGGATTCTATTTTAAATAATACTATGTAACGCCCACAAAAGAGACAGTAGCATCCTCCACCACTAGCCACAAAAGCATATTTAGACATATAGAAAGACATGAAATCTCCTTTGGAAGGAAAAAATTATAATTTCATTAGGAAATATGAATACAAATCTTATGAGTGCTCTCTGTTCTCAAAGAAAGAGAAAAGAAAAAAAGCTACAAAAGGAATTACTCAACTCAATGACTTCTGAGGCCTATGCAAATATTATCAAGATCATACACATGCCATGCACTGTTCTTGGTGCCAACAAAATGGTGAACAACAAAGGTACAAAGTCTCTCCTCTCATGGAGTTTACATCCTAATTATTTAATATCATCACTGTCCATAAACAATTATGATCCCTCTAGAGGTAAGCCAAGGAGAAAGGAGAAAATAATAAATTTACAGGAAATAATTCAAAGAAATAAATGTTAATCAAAAACACTCACATGTCATGAGACTACCAGGATTTCTCAAGTTTAAATAAAATTAGAAAGTGACAATACCTTTGCCAGGCTAAATCATCCTCTAAGAATATGTTACGGCTGGCTTTCCTACTCCCAACAGGTGTGCGGGGTTCACTCGGATCAAGTACAGACACAGAGCAAGCAGAATCTGAAAGAGCATTCAGGTCTTCCCCAATGGAATTACTGTCTGTGGAATGAGCATAACTTAAGGCTATTTTTCTACAGTATGTGCAAGCTCGGAGGTCCCCTGGGAGGAGAAAAAAAGAACAGGAAGTAAAAGGTAGCAGTAATATATTAACTAACAAAATATTTTAAATACTTAGGTTAACAGGTAATCTAAAAAGGGAAATGTTTTCAAATAAAGACTACCAAAAAAGATTTTTGTTGGCTATGTCAGCAGTCCCCAATCTTTTCGGCACCAGGGACCAGCTTCATGGAAGACCAGAGGCCAGGAGATGATTCAAGAAATGGGTTTCTCTAATTTGATGAGATTTAAAGGTACTAATGACTATTTCCAGTGATAATGAGAAAACTGACAATCTGTGATGTAGTGTGGTAATAGAAATATGCAAATTATCACCTATGGATTTTCCTAATCAAATACTTACAACAAGCAAGGTTCTGATGACTGTATATTTAATACCTTATAATATTTTTGTCAAAATAACAAATAACAGATTAGCTAGTTGCTCCTAATTGCAGTACACAAGGTAGGGAAAGACACAAATTCCAAGGTCAAGAACTGTACAAATTAGCTAGGGATGTAGTTCAGTGGTAGAGAACTTGGCTACCATACACAAAGCCCTAGGTTCAATCCTCAGCACCACAAAAAGCTGTACAAATTAGCTGAATGTTTCTATCTTCCTTGAAAGAAACACTTACCTCCTATAGCCTCAGGGATAAGACTGCTGAAAATCAAACCAACAGTCTCAAACTTCAAGTGGCTGAATTAAACACAAACTGAAAAAGAAAAGCCACATGAAGACCAAGACAGAGATCAGAGTGATTGGTCTATCTACAAGCCAAATACACCAAGCACAACCAGCATCATCAATCAAAAGCTAAGACAGAGGTCTTGGAAAAGATTGTCTCTCAGAGCCTCCGGAAGGAACAAACGCTACCAACTCCTTGGTCAGACTTTTGGCCTACAGAAATGTGAGACAACAAATTTAATTATTTTAAGCCAAAAACAAACAAACAAATTGAATTGCCTACTTCTCAGTATGTCTGCTATTAAAATGAGGGCACTGACTGGGAAGGAACAAGATCCTGAAAACTGGAAAGGAGATATGTTGGAAGGCATGATGAAGCTGGGGATACTGAACCCCAAAATTCTGAGTCTTCTTTGCTAGGAGGAATAGCCTTTCACCTCATCTGAGACTAACCCTGCTTTGTCTGAGAAATCTGTAATAACCTCCCCTGAGTTTCTGAGTTGCAAGACCCTTGTAGTTCTCCTCAGGAGGCACTCCTCCTGCCCCCTCCTTTGCTTCTAAACCTATAATGAGACGCAAGGCCTAGCAGGCCCTGAAAAGTAAGGGACAAACTAAGACCCATTAAAAATAGATGTTATTCTCCAAAAGAATTACATGAGGTTTTCCACTTATATAGACAGAAAATCCAAGGAATATGTATGGGAATAGATGTTGAAGTAGAAATGTGGAAAGATAAAGAACCTTCAGACCTATGAAAAACTGGCTTCAGGTTCAGGTGCAGGTTCAATATGTTAAAATTTAGAGGGTTTACATTCAGTTCTGGTTCAGGTCTTAATCCTCTGTTCAGACAGTGTGGCTTCAAACCAAACCTGAACTCAAACCCTGAACCCATTCCAGTCCAAGTACTTTTTAAAACTTTTCTGAACTCGAACTTAAACCCACACCCAGTGAAAAATTGGGCTCAGGTTCAGCTTTTAACAGGTTTTTTTTTTTTTTCCAAATATCATTAGCCATTTAAAAATTGGAAAAAAAAAAGTACTCATCTATCTACACAGGGGATTAAAACTTTAAACCCAAACCTGAACTGAACCAGAATCCTCTAAATTTTAACATATCAAATCCACACCCAAACCCAGACCCAATTTTTTTTGCAGGTTTGAAGCCCTGGTAAAGGTAGAAAGAATATAAAGTTGGATCAAGCTGAATTTACTGACATGGGCCCACTAAACAGAGATCCCAGATTTAATGTTGCAGTTTATAGGTAAAATAGAGTTCTAATGTTAATTTGGTTGACTGGCTAATACATGGACCTTTAAAAAACACTGTTGTTGTTAGGTGCTGTCGAATCATTGTCCAACTCAAAGCGACCCTACATACAACAGGTAAAACACTATTGTCAGTGTTTCTCTGCTATTCATAGGGTTTTCAATGGCTGATTGTTTTTGGAAGTGGGTTGCCAAGTCCTTCTCTCAAGCCTTCAGCACCTGGTGTTCCCAGGCAGTCTCCCATCCAAGTACTAACCAGGTCCGACCCTCCTTAGCTTCTGAGTTCAGATGGGATCAGATGCCACAGTGGTACAGCTGCAGGATTTAAAAAAGCCAAAATGAAGCCAAAATGCCAAAGTGCCCTGGTATACTATAGAGCAGGAGATCCAAAGGCTCAGGAAGACTGCAATGTTAACAGTGAATACATACCCATACTCCCTGTCTCTTGCTATCTGATGCTGTGTATAGCCCAGGGACTCTGTCCGCAAGAAGGCCATCACTAGATGAGGCCTCTGGGTATATCCCTGTAACTCCCCAGAACAGTATTTTTTCTGGAATCCAATTATAAAATAAGAGCCAATGTGTGTGAGATTGGCTGACATGGCCAGACCTACAGAGAAATTAGCAGAGCTCAATCTGCTAATGGCTATAGTGTTTATTTGGTCAAGATACTCACTTGTAATTATGGCAGCAGGAACCTCTCAGCTCTTTTGTATTTGGAGATAAAACCAGGAACTAAAAGCTAAAGTAAACAAATAAAAGAGTTCCTGATCACCTGAACAATCTAGATGTGGATGGAAATAAACAGTGGGACTTAGTTTATTACTTGATTATTGATAACATAATGCTAACTATGCTAACATTTGGAAGACACAGAACAATATAGCTATAACTGGTAGCTAGTGCTTGATTCAACAGAAAAATTAAGCACATCTTTAGTAACAGTCTCTCTTTACAAGTAACTTGAGGAATCTATCTACAAATATTAGTATCTTTTTTTCTACCACTTGTCCATCATAAGCGGTCACACGTGAAAAAAAAAAAAGGGGGGGGGATTTAGCACATAAGACCTGCTCAACCCACTCTGGAAAACATACCTTTTAGCACAACTATTAGAAATAATTTGTGAGAGAGCCCCAGCACTCTTGAAGAGCTTTTGTTACAGGTTTTTATAGGTCCGAGAAGGACAACATGAACTGCTACCACTGAATCAGGAAAACTAAATGCAATGGGATTCCAAGGTGGAAAGGGCCAAATGGCAGCACTTAATCCCCAAAGATAGGGGGCTGGGATTTAGCTCAGTTGGCAGAGTACTGCGCTGCAGTCTCTGAGGTCCCAAGTTCAATTCCCAGCACCGCAAAAATGGGAGAAGGACCTGGCAATCCACTCCCAAGACAATCCCAAAACAGTCAGCCAATGAAAACCCTACGAGGGTCGCTATGAGTTGGATACTGACTCGACAGCAACTAACAACAACAACAACAATCCCCAAAGATAAGGCAGACATGGTTACCACAGACATCAGAGTCAAAGCACTAATCAGAACAGCCTGACTCAAAGAGACCTATGGCATTAACCAGCTGATCACATTGTCCCTAGAAGTGAAGTAAATAGGCAGTCTACTAATTTCTTACTTGATGTGCATAAAAAGAAGAATTCCAGATCAAGTGGACAGAAGCCTAAAACTTGAATCATAAAAATAGTCATGATTCCTAAATTGATTCCCAGATTTGAACTTTTTATAGACCCAGAACTCCTGAATGAAGAGATCGGGTCCTCTTGAAAAAGAATCCCACTACAATGCCAAAAAAGAATACTGTTAATCTTTCTACCAACTTTCGCCACCAGATCTACAACCTTTTACGAAGATGACTATATGTTGAGAAAAAGGAAATAATCAAACTTTTCAAGGATTACGAAACACTAACTCTAAAATGACAGTAATTCCAAGAGAACCAAACATGTGGCCCATGAGTCACAGCAGAGTTTTATAGAAGTCAAGTGATCAGTGGAATTTTTACTCAAATCCATCTCACAGTGAATTTAGAAGGTCCCCAACCCATTCTGTGATTATTTCTCCATTCTAGAATATATAATGGAAATAGATATACTCAACAACTGGTAGAATCCCTACATTGGTTCTCTAACCTATATTATGGTATTTCTGGCCCCACAACTGTAAGATGATAATTTTCTGTTGTTCCAAGACACTCAGTCTATGGTACTTTGTTATGGCATCCCTAAGAAACTAATAAACCAACTATATTCACCAGGCAATTTACATCCTAAGAGTGACAGTGGCTTTAAAAGTATATCAGACAGGGGAATACCCTGACATGATCAAATTAGCATTTTACAATGCATCCTGACTACAGTATGAAAAATGAATTCAAGACAGAAAGAAACTAAAAGTTAAAAAATGTACTTTAAAAGCTACAGTCATTATGTGGGTGAAAGATGATGGGATTCTGAACTATGTAGTAGTTTCGGTTAAAAAAACAAAGCTGAGTAAGAGCAAAAAGAAGATCTGTACAATAACAAAATAACATAAGAAGGATATTAAGAGTATTCCCTTGGGCTGGGGATATAGCTCAGTAGTAGAGCATTTGCCTAGCATGCACAAGGCCCTCAGTCACATCCCACACACCACAAAAAATATAAAAATTAAAATTTTATAAACTTAAATTCTAAAACTGCCAGGCATAGTGGCACATGGCTATAATCCTAGCAATTGGGAGGCTGAGGCAGAAATATTATGAGTTTGAGGCCACTTTGGGCTACATAGCAAGTTATAGGCCAGCCTGGACTGCATAACAATACTCTGTCCCAAAAAAAAAAAGAAAGAAAGAAAGAAAGAAAGTTCTCTTTCAAGTAATTTCTGCCCATATTTCACTGCCAAATCACTGTATACATCCATCCATCATTGTTCTGTTTTTTCCTGTTTCAACAAATAACTTGAATTTTCTGTTATTACTAAAATTTGACTATGTTCCTTAAGGGAAAATATGAGTAAAATATAATTTGCCAAAGCACTGTGCCATATAAGTCAAGAAAGATCTTTACTTTGTAAAATAAAAACACCCTCATAATAATAATATAAATTGGAAATCTAATCAATTTGTCTAATGACTTTTAATGCTCTTATGGTTTTTACTTTTACATTTTTTAGTGATCATGGCTAGTATTTATTGAAAACTACGTTAGTCATTATGCTAAACTCTGAATAAAACTCATTTTTTTAATTTTTTTGATAGTTTCTATGATACACTGTCTTTTACTCTAGTTATTTATGAACGTTCTCATCTATTTTATTATTCAACTATAAAGCTCTTAAAAGCAAAGCCATGGTGGCACATGCCTATAGTCCCAGCACTTCAGGGGGCAGAGGCAGGAGCATCGTCACAAATTCAATGCCAGCCTAGTTTACCTAAGGAGTTCCAGGCCAGCCAGGGATACACAGTGAGACCTTCTCTCAAAACACAAAAACAAAAACAAACAAAAAAAAAAATTCTTAAAACCAAAACTGTGTCTACCTCACCATTGTATCCACATGTCTTACACATAAAGCCGAAAATAAAAGTTGACTTAATACTGGACCTTTATTATAACTATTGTATAGTTATGACTTTTAAAAATTGTAATGCCATCAATAAAATGCATTTACCTGTATAACCCATAAATTTTCCAGGGATTTCTTGATTGCAACAACGACTGCAGAAAATCTGTCCACATAGTCGGCAATGGTGCCTGCGCCTAAAGGTTGTAAATTTTTCACTACAGTCGTAGCACTCTTTACATTGGCTATCTGGCATCCAGTATTGCTTCAGATCACTATCCTATAGCAATAAAAATGTGTGAGAACTTCTTCAAAATACTGATTATTAAGTGATAATGGTAAATGAAATATTAATTTCTTTTGCAGAAAATAACAAGCCAATTCCAAAATTTAGATAGAATGCAAAAGGCCAAAATGACCAAGACGATCTTGAAAAAAAAAAAAGGACTTCTATTACCACCAAGCCACCAAAACTTATTCTGAAGCTACAATAATCTTAGACAGAGTATTGGTACTAGGATAGGAAAAAAGTAGAGCTATGGAACAGAAAATAGTGCTCTGCCATACCCTCCCATGTATATGGACTTATGAGAAGATTTATAATGCAATCACTGGAGAGTCTTTTCAAAAACAATGGTTCTAGGTCCTCTTAGACATCCATGAGGATAAAATGAAGCTTGATCTCTATTCACAGATATAACAAAGCTTCTTGAAGAAACCATGGGAGAATATCAACTGACATCGCCTAATAAACACTCAAATAGAACATAAAAAGCATTAACCACAAAAGGAGAAAAGTTGATAAATTAAACCACACTAATATTGAGAACATATATGTAAGAATACAGTGCTCAAAAAAGAATAAACAAACTTTCTTTCAAGCAGCATTATGCTATTTTCAGTTGATATAGCATAACCCCGTAAGTGCTTAATAAGGAATCTCCCAAAGTTTCTAGAAAGTACCTGGCTTTTCCCCTCCATGATTTCCTTGAGGCGTTTTAATACTGTGCTGAGACTTCGAAGCTGAACAGCTGTACGAGGGTCATGACCTGCAAAGGTGGGTTCTGCTTTCCTTCTTGTGTCTGAGTCAGATTTAAAAAAATAAATAAATAAAAACCTCATGAATAGTTCATAGCATCTATATAAATCACTGCATATATTTGATGCAAAGTGTCTCGTTGTTGTTAGGTGCCATTGAGTCGGTATCCAACTCATAGAGACCCTCATAGGGTTTTCAATGGCTAACTGTTCCGGGATTGCCTTGGGAGTGAATTGCCAGGTCCTTCTCCCATTTTTGCAGTGCTGGGAATTGAACTCAGGACCTCAGAGACTGCAGTGCAGCGCTCTACCGACTGAGCTAAATCCCAGCCCAAAGTGTCTCTTATTGTTACCTTATACTTAGGTTCTCCCAGCCAATGATACAGATTGACAGTTAAAACCTGTTATTTATAATGGTAAGATGTTGAAAGTATTTCTTACTACATGTAAAACACTGTTTCCCAAGCAAGTAAGGGCTACTGAGGACAAGAACTGTCTGAGATGGTAATAATTTAGAGACCTGGAATAGGAGCATCAATTACATGGCCAAAATTCTTTAATGACTCCTTGTGCCCTTTGGTCCCTCCAAATAAATAATATCTCCTAGACATTTAGCATAAGAAAAACAACACCAGAGAGTTAACTTAGCTTGATCTTGAAAGCCAAACAGATAAGCAACAGAATCAAACAGTTCAGTTCTGTAACACAATGTCAGAAAGAAATTTAATAGCCCAGCCCCCAAAGATTCTGGCAGACTTCAGAACATCCAGTATGCTAAATTTTGCCATGGTAAAATATGGCCATTGTCCAAGCAAATTAAAATTGCCTGAAGATTATTAAAAGTCTAATCCTATACCCTCCTATCTACTCCTTAACCCTGCAGCTCCAAACTGGAAGGGATCACTAACACTTGGAACAGCAATACAAGGTGATTTTCTCTTGAGAAGGCCATATCCATGGCTTGGATGTATACTATTCTTCTTCTCTTAAGTCTCTTTTTCTCTGAACAACCACACTTAAAGCATGTACTTCTTATCTCTACTTAATAAATTCACTAACTTTATTTCCAAAAAAATAGTAATATGATATCAAATTTATCAATAATAAATCCAAATTCCAGCTTTGCCACAAGAACTGAATATACTCACTAAAGTTACCACCTATTATTTCCTCATTTTAGACTAAAGTTACAACTGAAGTTTTCACCTATTCCTGGCTCCAGTAATTTCAAAACTTAAGGGTGAAATGGAGGTGGTGAGACAAGATGAACATGCTATTAGCTTAAATGTATTAGTCTAATATCTTACAGAGTCCTGCTAATGTAAGTAGTTATCCCTCATCTGCAATTTCATTTTCCAAGGTCTCAATAACCTGCAGTCAACCACAGTCTGAAAATATTATGTCTTAATGCTTTCAAGAGAAAGAGACCACATTCACATAACTTTTATCACAATGCACTATTATAACTGTTTTATTTTATTATTAGCTATTGTTGTTAAACTCTCACCATGACAAATTTATAAATTAAACCTTATAACAGGTGTGTATGTATTAGAAAAAGCATAGTATATATTGGTGGTCTGAGGAAAGGGGGTATTAGAAGGTATCCCTTGCAGATAAGAGGAACTACTATAAAATGGAAAATATTCCACCCTCCATCTGCCTCAAACTCACTATATGCTAGATTTGTATTAGGTATTTTAGTAGGGTGGGAAAGGATTACAAAGAAATGAGAGGTTGATCTTTTAAATCCAAATTTATTAAGAATATTCTCAGAAAATTTAATTACGGAAATAATTATTGCATCTAAGCTGCAACTATTTTAGAAAACTTTGATCTTTCTATAATCGCATCTTAATGTCAGCATACATCTCAGATATGTTGTTACTAATGTGTAAATATTAGAATGAACAAATTTTTCTTGAGTCTCAAATAATAAAGCAACTCTATAATTTTCAAACTGAAAAAGGAGACAGATGAAGCTGTGGGAATCATAGCAGTGCTCCTACGCTTGGCCAACAATAAATTGTGAAACCCCTCACGTACAGATACTTAGGAAAATAACACAGTATTAATAGCATCAGCCACTGTGAAAGGATGAGCAAGACGCTTCATAGAGCCAGGAGAATCATGGACTTGGTAGGGCCAGTAAGGAATAGTGGGAGCTGCAGCAAAAGAGACATTCCAAGCTCAGCCTACAATATTTAAGTTCAAGTTTATCATAACACCAAAGGCAAAGTTTGGCATGCTACCATTCTGTAACCTCTAAAAGATCAGACTTCTCAATTTTACAAGTGAAGAAATTCTATGCTGAATTGAGAAACTGCTGTTCTTTTTAATCTCCTCTTCCGCTCTCTGTAACTAAGGAAAGCTTGGCACTATGAAAAACTAAACTCAGAGCTCAGCAAACAGAAGGCAGTACATGACATTTTTCAGACAAGTGTCTTAATTCAGAATAGGACTTAGAAAGCTCCCTCAATAAAAACAGTGTTGCCATTGGTCAGGTTTAAGAGCTAAGGAGGGTTTATTGAGGTTAAAGGTTAAAATAGAGATGATTTGGAAGAAAAAGGAAAACTTCTCTTTCTCTTTCTTCTTCCCCAATTCCAACTCTTACCTTCCAAATGGCTATTATGAGCCAGACTGAGGTTCACTGCCCTAGAAAACCTACAGAGGTAATGCAGCAGGCTATGCTCTAGTACCTCAGTAGAAACTCTTCTTCTGTTTGGTTTCTTCACTTGCTTCTAGTAGACCAAGTCTCAGCAAGCAATAAAATACCTGCCTACCAACCACCATTATGCACACAGATTTTTCACTCAAGGGCCTCAGGGGGAGGATTGGTCAGACAAGACAGGATCTGCAGTTCAGGAACACTTGATTCCCAATGCTACATCCTTTCCCCTCTACTATGCCACATTCACTGCCCTTCTTCTAGCACCATGAGTTGGCCAAACCACTCCACTGAGTTCAACAATCTAACAGAAATAAAACATAAACCACTTCTAGTCTCTCAACTCAAACACTGATTCCCAGCCCACATTCATCAGAAGAGCATGAAAATGAATGAACATGTAGACCAAAATGGAGAAGAAGCAGGCAGGAGGAGCTCAGTTTATCCAGCCACACTGACAATTTGTATTCCAACAAGGACAGAAGCCAAGAGCAAGTGGCAGCCCATTATGGAGTTAACAGAGCTCTGCAGTCAGACGCATGCACGTGACATTTCACTGGCATCCCAAGAATAGATGCAAAATTCATTCACAAATTTGAAACTAACCTGTGTTCTCCTGGGGATGTTGCAAACTGTTGTCTGCTGAAACCCAAGCAAGTAATCAATGAAAACAACCAAAAGATCTGTGCCTTAACTAAATCAAAGTTTAATGCCATGTTTAAAGAAGTTTTTTCAGGTGTCAATAAATTCTTTCACTACCTAGATAATAGTTATATTTATACTGAAAAGTAACTGACTATTCTAAATAGCAGAAAAGTTAAGTCAATAAACAACCAGGGAAACACATGACTGTGGAAAATTCCAACATGCAGAGACTAACGAAATAAGAACACTGTGCTTTACCTAACACTGAAGAGCGCCGCTGGAGTTCCTCATTAAGTTGTTTTTTGTAAGGTACAGGTGACCTCACAGATTGTGTTCTTGAAGATAGCTGGGGGCTGGACCAGCTTCCACTTGGAGACTGCTGTTCTCCTTGGCCCCCTTCTCCTCTCTCTGTAGCAAAGGAAAGTTTGGTATTATTTTAAAACTAAGATAGCAAAGAGAAGGTAGTGGATTAAGTTTTTCACATCACTATTTATATGTATAGTACATGCATAATTAAAATTTTAGGTTTTCTTAAAGAAAAATTCAAAGCATAAAGCAAAATTGCACATTAATAATCATATCTTTTGTATAGATGATTATCTGTGTACTACTTTTCATTTGAAATTTTTTGAGCATATTAAAGGAACAGAATGCAAGCACAAAGGCCTAGATTTCCTTTTTATATCTGTTATTTGGAGAGATCCCTTGTACTATTAAACAGTGTCCAGTACAGTAACTATTCAATAAATATTTCCTAAATAAACAAATAATGATTATTGTCTTATGTCAACTAAATATAATGTGGTATCTTGGATGGGAACCTGGAACAGAAAAAAGACATTAGGTAAAAATTGAAGAAATGTGAATAAAATGCACACAAGAAAATATATCAATAATGGTTCATTAATTATAATAAATTTATCCCACTAATAAAAGATGTTAAAACTAGGAGACTGGGTGTGGAAGTACATGGGAAGTCTTTGTACTATCTTCCCAACTTTTCTGTAAATTTAAACTATTCTAAAAAATAAAGTTTATTTTCAGTAAAAAAATCATTGTCTTAAGAATGTAATAACATTTTTACAGAATTTTATTCAAATTCAGTTTTTGTTATTGTTGTTGTTGTTAGGTGCTGTCAAGGTGGTGTCCAACTCATAGAAACCCTATGTACACCGGGGCACAGTGGCGCACGCTTGTAATCCTAGGGGCTTGGGAGTTGGAGCCAGGAGGATCGCAAGTTCAAGACCAGAGGCAGTCTGCGTAATTTAGCCAGACCCTGTCTCAAAAAAAAATAATGGGCTGGGGGCGCAGTTCAGTGGTCCAGCACTTGCAAAACATGCAGGCATGAGGCCCTGGGTTCAACCCCCAGCACCACAAAAAAAAAAAAAAAAAAAGAAACCCTATGTACAACAGGCAAAACACTATTGTCAGTGCTTCTCTGCTATTCATAGGGTTTTTCAATGGCTGTTTTTTTTGGGTGTGGGTTGCCAGGTCCTTCTCACAAGCCTACAGTACCTGGTGTTCCCAGGCAGTCTCCCACCCAAGTATCAATCAGGCCCAACCCTGCTTAGCTTCCGAGATCTGATGGAATACAATGCCGCAGTGGTACAGCTGCAGGCAAAATTCAGTTAGTACTATTTTAATAAAATTCAGTTATTCCATTAGTACTATTTTAATAAAATTCTGTCAGTATTTAAAATTTCTACTGAGTTAGCTGAGTGCAGTGGCTCAAGCCTGTAACTGCAGTAATTTGGAAAGCAAACGCAGGAGGATCAAAGGTTTCAGGGTAGAGGGAGACTATGTAACTTAGCAAGACCTTGTCTCAAGATAAAAATGGGATAGGGGTGCAGACCAGTGGCAGAGCACTTGCAAAGTATGTGCAAAGCCCCGGGTTCAACTTCCAAATAACGAAGAAATAAAAATTTCTTTTGAGTTAATTAAGCCATTAATATCCAAAATTGCCTATAAGAATTACTTTCTGACACATTTCAAATAATAAAGATGAATTAAAGGCAAAAGGTATGGTCATTATTCTTTTTTAAAGTCTTATTCCAGGTTAAAAAAAATGTATTACTCAAGAAGAGCTCATTTTTAAAATTTCTTTTTTTCTTTTTTTTTTTTTTCCTGTAGTGCTGGGGATTGAACCTAGGTCCTTATACATTCAGGGCAAGCATTCTACCACTGAGCTCCATTCCTCAGCCTTAAAAATATCTTTTCATTTGATATTATGTACACCCTAATCTGATGAGTTTACGTCACAACAGGTCTACTGGCAGCTTCCAGTTTTTTGAAATTGGAAATCCCATGTTCTGCTCCTTTTAGTTTCATTGCTTTAACTTAAATCCTCCCCAAAAATCAAAGTCCAGTCTATGAACTAAAGAAAGCTGAAGCACATTAATAAAAAATGAAAAACAAAAACAAAAATACAAAAAAAAATGCTAGTTTCTCTTTCAAAAGGGACCGCTGTTCAACATTTAGCTTTCAATTCAGCAAATAATGAGATTAGTGAAAATTCTAGCTTTTTCTTCTACTGTACAAAGATCTGGTGACCCATGATTAAAGCTATCACCTTGTTAATATTTCACTTTCTTGCAAAGACAGCATGAAAGTTGAATAAGAGAACTGCAGAGAATCAAAACTCTAAGTTTTCTGATCTTTACAAATAAGTCTTACCTTTATTAAAACGAAAAAGATTTACAAAAGAACTATATGCTGATTTAAAAGGAGGTTCATCCTGATCAGGAGTCAAAGGTTTAAAGTGTGTGAGATGAGAAGGACTAGTAGGAGATCGAGGCAAATCATTAGCAGAGTCCAGTGTTGGGGAAGTCTTATCATCTGTGGCCATTTCATGAGTCTGAAAAGAAAAAGAAGTAAAAGATGTTAAAGTCCTAAGAAATCAGGAGGTGACTCCAAACAACTAGCAAATACCTAGAAAATCCAATTCTGTGCCATGTCTTATCTATGAAAACCGAAGAGTAGTAAATAAATGTAGTTTAGCATATTCAAGTTAAAGGCTTAAAAACACTGCTGTCTAGATCAAAAGAAGAGTCTCAATACCTAAAATTACAGTTATGTAGACAAACTAATTCTAAACATTACTATTCAAATTATTTTTTAAAATAAAATTAATTCAAGATTTGCAGGCAAGGCATAAATGTGATCAGGCAAAAAGGAAAATAAAGCACTTTTACATTTATATCTCTTTAAGTTTTTTTGGAAAATAATTATACTCAACTTTTTAAAGGTATGGAGAAAACTGTTTTTATACAAGCACATAAATTTCTCAGCCATATATTTATTTCAACTTTCCCTTTTAAAAATATTACATACCCAGGAAAAAGAAATGATACAGTCATTCTTTAATGACATTTTTACATAACCTTAACAATTAGCTCAAGCTATACCTGTGACACTCCTACATGTCTGTCAGCTTGTCATGCTGTGGGGGCCTGCCTGCATGTTGCTGTGATGCTGAAAGCTATGCCACCAGGATTTCAGATACCAGCAGGGCCACCCATAGTGGACAGGTTTCAGCTGAGCTTCCAGGCTGAGACAGACTAAGGAGAAAGACCTGGCAGCCTACTCCCAAAACAATTAGCCACTAAAAACCCTATGAATAGCAAAGAAGCACTGTCAAACACAGTGGTGGAAAAATGAGGGCCCTAGGTTGGAAGGCACTCAAAAGATGACTGAGGAAGAACTGCCTCCTCAAAGTGGAGTCGACCTTAATGATGGGACTAGAGTAAAGACGCTGGGACCTCCATTTACTCATGTGGTACAACTAAAGAAGAAACATAGCAGCTGCAATAATTGACTCAAACATAAAAAAGATCATGTGTATGGCACAGTGTCAGATAGTATTTTGTTCTGTTTTATGTAGGGTCACTATGGGTTGGACCTGACTCAAAGGCACCTAACAACAACATAACTGTGACAAGTATTCAAATGAACAAGCTATCCTCCATTATCTTATCTGCTGGGCACATGAACTTGTTGCCCCCGTCCATTAAAACTAAATTCATACAGACATGAAGATAAAGATATTCTTTAAAAATTTTTTCCTAAATAATCAAAAAACATAACTCAAACAAAGCAATAAATCTAATCATATCATCAGAAGTAACAGAAAACCACTAAAGTCTATTTCTGCCATTTAGATTTATACTTCAAAGAGAATCGTGCAAAATTCTAGTCATTAAGATGCTATAGTTTGTAATTTAATCTACACTTTACAAAAAGAACATTATACTCTTATAAAATACTTTTCTTCTTCAAAATCATACCTACCAGTTCATTTTATTTTTACAATAACCCTAAGAACCACAAACTACAGGCCTCATTACTACATTTTACCTCTAGAACAACCAAGGTACACCAAATCTAAAAAATTTTTCAACAATGAGTGATGCTTAGAGATAGAGTAGACCTATGACTAGACCCAGAGTCTTACCACCAAATTCTTTAGACAAAATAGTCTTTGTAGCTCTTCACAGACTTCCAGTTCTTACCCATCTGCATTCTCTTAAAACTTTGCCAGATTACTAATTTAATTAATAAATTAAAACAAATGTAACCACTGACTTGATTTTTGCAATAAATGTTTATTAGAAGGGATGAAGGAGAAAAAGGAAAATAAAGAGGTAAAGGAAAGGAAGGAGTAAGGAAGGAGGAGGAAGGACAGGAAAGAAAGGCCTCTAATATCATCTTTGTTGAGGGAAGTAGTCAACAATCCTTATGAAGTACCATGATAATCCATATTCCAGCATTAAGAATTGAGAAATAAGATGGTGATTGACCAAGTATGAACTCAAAAGGTTTTTTGTTTTGTTTTGTTTTAAAGAGCACTGGAGAGAAAGGATAATGTGATGGCAGTAACAACCCTCAGGCCTCAGAAAACAGCCTACATTCTATTTTGTCAAAAGTAGTATCTTTTTTTTTTCCAGTACTGGTGAGTTCAACTCAGGGTCTCATGCACACTTTGCAAGTTCTCTACCACTGAGCTGCACTCCAGCCCATTTTTTACTTTCTATTTTGAGACCAGGTCTTGCTAAATTATGCACGCTGCCTCTGGCCTCAAACTTGTGATCCTCCTGCCTCCATCTCCAGAGTCACTGAGATTACAGGTATATACCACCACAGCTGGCTCAGAATTACTTCTACATGTCATCTATATAGACAGAACTTTTATTAGACTTTGGTGATATGAAGATTAAAATTACCATGAAAACATATAGCAAATACTGCCTCTGAAATATAAATACAATCATGTAGAATTAATCTTAATAATTACATGACATCAATATCCTTAAAAAAAACCCAACATTACAACTCTGATTTTTTGGCAGATTAATAACTATTTATGCTATAAACCAGGACTCTTTCCTGACAAGTAATAAGAAGTATTAACCTACTTATCCAAAGACCTGATGTAACACCAATACTTAACCTTTTTTCATTTCAAGGCTAGTGTAGAGTATTCAGGCCTTCATTGTCTTGGTAAAGCCAATCAGAAGGCTAATCATGTATTAAAATGTAGAAAATAAGTTAACTGATTAGCCCACATCAAAATTTTAGGTGAAAAATCCAGTATCAACCCAGTCATTTCTAAAAAGTTTTTTTCTTAAATACTAAAATTTTATCTGATAATGCAGGGCAGCTGAATACTATTAGGGTTAACTTCTATCACGAAAGTTCTTTTGTTCAATTTTTGACCAATGCACCAACAGAAACACTAAGGAAAAACCACAATGCAATCCATATTACTCTTCCCAGAAAGAAGAAAAAGGAAGGGCACGGAAAATTACTCTTGCTTCTCAGAAGAGACTTAACCTGACCAATCGCTGTCACAAACCCAAATCCAAACAGAAAGAAACTAAGAACATTTTTTTTAATAAGAATAACAGCAGAGTAGGAATTTTGGAGTGGCAGAAAACGAGATTCAAATAAATCAGAAATAAGACAGTGCAATTTGCCGGGCGACTACCTCTACCATCAATATCATACCAATTTTCCCACACAAGATTCACTGAATCAGTTCTTGATAATTCAACATATTACACTCATCAGACACACTGAATTACTTTATCCAGAATTCTAATATTTCTCGTATCTCTTTGTTTTAAGAATAATAACCTTTATCTTGAACAGAAGGCCCTCAATTCCTAAAAACATCCACCACGTTCCATTCCCATCCTTTTGCGGGAGGGCATTCTAAGCAAAAGAGAAATACTAATTGGGAAATCAAGTCTCATCCTTAAAAAAAGACTTTGAAATAAGTTGAAATGGTATCGCTTCAAATGGCAAGAGCAAGCCTTTGAGGAGACTCATATTTAGTATCACTTCGGTAGCTCATTAACTTTGTTCTCCAGTCTACAGGTGCAACTCTGACACAAACTCAGAGCTGCCCAACTCAGGGGAAACAGGAGATGGAATCTCCAACTCCGAAATAAGTTCGGCATGCTTCAAGGAAACCTCTTCAAGAAGTGCCCCACCCGGCTCCCGTCCCCACTCGCCAGACAAGGGGCAGCCTGGGAATCAGGGAGATCAGCTAGGTCTGGAAACAACTCTTCGCCCTTCCTCGCCCAGCCTCGGCCGCAGCGGCCTCCAGACCCGGCTGGTGGCACCTCAGCTCTCACCTCACCTCAGCTTCCCCCTACTGCCATGGCCCGGAGCTCCCCAAGCCGGCCTTCTTCCCGCTGTCAGCCCCGGCTGGCCGCACTCCAGGTCCCCTCCCTTACCTGTGCCTCCTGCCTCGGTCCCGCCGGCCTCCCTCCACCCCAGCCACTGCTTCACCGGCTCAGGTGCGGGAAGCCAGCGCAGCAAACCGTCCAGGCAGAGCAACACTGGGACACTGGATGCGCGGTCGGTTGGGCCAGAAAGCGAAGCTGCTTCCACCGTGATGCGGTTTCTGGCTACCCCCCAAGGCTCCGCCCCCATTCTAACTCTCTGCCAATCCGCAACCTTTCCCAGGGGAAGGCTCCGCCCTCTCCTCACCGCCAGCCGGACGTTAGGATCAGATGCTCAGACAGAAAGAATCCAACCCAGAGAGTGTCGTCCTCAACTACTTGGCCAGGAAGAGGCCGCCTCAGCCTTCCTAGAGGAAGGCAGGACTACAGTGCGCGTGAGCATCACGCACGGGGTCACGGGATGGGTGCTTCTTGCTCTGGGTTGGACCGCGGTTACCGTATGTGTTCGATACTGTGGGCATTTAATTATATATTACCGCACTTCACGGTCCTGTCGAGTGGTATTCACTTATGTAGCGCAGCTCAGTAGTTAAGAGCAAAGATGCTGATAACAGACTTGAAAGACTGCCAAAAACTAACCATATAACCTTAGACAAATTGCTAATTTCTAGATCTCAGAACCCTTATGTGTAAAATGAGGTTAGTAATAGTACCCACTTCATACATATTTTTTTTTGAAGATTAAGTAAAACGATGCACGTAAAGCAATTGGAACAATATCTGGCCCAGAGTAAATGAAATTGGTTCCATAATCTTCTCATTCAGGCTTCGTGTTGCAAATACTGATACAAATAGTTAGCAAGCCCGTGCTCGCACAGCCTGGCTAGCATGACCCATTATCTTTGTTCTGCTAGTAAGTGTATGGACTAGGGTTTAGCTCAGCTGATTGAGCAAGGGCCTGGCAGCCCACTCCCCAAAACAATCAGCCATTGAAAACCTAAAACTTTAAGAAAAGCAGAGATGACAATAGTGTCAGGCACAACACAGTGTCAGGTAGTGTTTTGTCTGTTGTGCATAGAGTCGCTTTGAGTCAGACCCAACCTGAGGACACCTATGAACAACAAACAAGTGTGTGTACGTAAACATAAAAAACATGCCAACACTTGCTGATTGAAACCAAGGGGCTTAGTAGGGGAGCATACAAAGGACAGAAATTTTAACTCAATTCTGGAGTTCCTTTTCTTCAAAACTTTCAGCAAATTCCATTCAGCTTTCCTTGAGTTGATCTTTTCAGCTGCTGGAGAGTACAACTGAAACACAAAGGTTAGTAGTATTGCAAATCCCTGTCCCCATCCTTGAAGGACCTTAGATCATTCTTGAGTCTGCATTTGGCTTGCCTTCCATTCTTCATTACTGCTATGCCACCATCTCCCATCCCCAGTACCTTGCCCATCATTCTTAACAAAGAATCTCACGTATGCAAGTAAAAAGCCTAGGTTACTTTCCAACCCTTAACCTAACCAACCCCACTGTGACATTGATCTGGTTCCACATCTGTCCTGGCCTGCCTCCCTCCCTCATCTGTGGAAGAGAAGGCCTCTTTCCCAGCTCAATCTTCCTGGCCCCCAGACCAACCTCTTCTGTCCCTGGGAGCTTTCAGTGTATCTTTAACCAATCATTTTTCCCAATGACTCTTCCTCCTCAACCCATGAACATGCTCAAGCCTCTACCTTCTTTCTAAAAAGAATCCTTTCTTCAATTAGCCTGCCAGGTATTAATATTTCATAAGCCTACAAATCTATTAAATAGACAAAGAGATCATATGAACAGGACGGATAATCCAGATGCAAAGACTTTGCATGTACAGAAGCACTATGTACAGAAGCACCCATTTGACAAACTTTTTTTGAGTCATTATTGGACAAAGCAACATGTTAGACAGGCATTATGCTAGGGATAAAAGTGTGAACATAATACATCCATAGCTTCAAGAAACTTGCATTCCAATATCTACAGCTTAATGTCTGTGGAAAAGACATATGAAATTTATTCCAGATGAATTTTATCTTTAGAGAGATTCTTTCTGTAAATATTCTCCCCAAAAATCCAAGCACTAATTTATGATTCTAAGTTGAATAGTACTGTAGTACTACATTAGAACAAGTGTACAAAAGACGAGATATGACCTTGAGTATATCCCACAGGAGTTCAGAGACCACATCAAGAACAAATTTGATGTTTTAGACACTAATGATCGAACACCAGACAAGTTGTGGCATAACATCAAAGACATCATTCATGAGAAGGACAAAAGGTTATTAAAAAGACAGGGGGAAAATGACCAAATTTCATGTCAAAAGAGACTCTGAAACTTGTCCTTGAACATTAAGCAGCTAAAGTAAAAGGAAGACATGATGAAGTTAAAGAACTAAACAGAAGATTTCAAAGGGCAATTCAAGAAAACAAAATCAAATATTATAATGACGTGTGCAAAGACCTGGGGATAGAAAATCAAAAAGGACATACATGCTCTGTTGTTCTCATGCTTAAAGAACTGGAGAAAAAAAAGCAACCTTCAAATGGCAATAGCAAAGGATTCTACAGGGAAAATATTAAACAACACATGAAACATCAAAAGAAGATGGAAGGAATACATAGAGTTATACCAAAACGAATTGATGGGTGACCAAACATTTCAAGAGATTTTATATGATCAGGAACCAATGGTACTGAAGGAAGAAGTGGAAGCTGCTTTGAACACATTAGTGAAATGCAAGCTTCCAGGAACTGATGGACCACCAATAGAGATATTCCAACAAACTGATGTAGCACTGGAGATGCTAACTTGTTTATGCCAAGAGGTTTGGAAAACAGCTACAAGGCCAACTGACTGGAAGACATCCAGATTTGTGCCTATTCCGAAGAAAGAGAATCTAACCAATGCGGAAATTATTGAACAATATTATTAATATCTCACACAAGTAAAATCTTGCAAATATCATTCAAAAGCAACTGCCAGCAGTATATAGACAGGGAACTATCAAAAAAATCAAGGTGGATTCAGAAGAGGGCGTGGAACCAGGGACATCATTACTAATGTCAAACGGATATTAGCTGAAAGTAGAGAAGTAGAGAATACCACAAAGATGTCTCTGTTTGACTATACGAAGGCATTTGACTGTGCAGATCATAATAAAATATGGATGACACTGCAAAAAATGGAAATACCAGAGCACTTAAATGTACTCATGAGGATCCTGTACTTGGTCCAAGAGGCAATTATTTGAACAAAACAAGGTAACACTGCCTGGTTTAGAGTCAAGAAAGGTGAGTATCAGCGCTATATCCTTTCCTAATTCCTCTTCAATCTGTATGATCCACAAATAATCTGAGAAACTGGACTTTATGAAGAAGAACGCGGCACCAGGATTGAAGGAAGACTCATTAACAACCTATATTATGCAGATGACACAACTCTGCTTGCTGAAAGTGAAGAGGATTTGAAACATTTACTGATGAAGATCAAAGAACACAGTCTTTAATATGGATTGCACCTCAACATCAAGAACAGAAAAATCCTTACAACTGGGTCAGTAAGCAACTTCATGGTAAACAGAGAAAAGATTGAGGTTGTCTGAGATTTTGTTTTACTTGGTTCTACAATCAACACCCACAAGAGTAGCAGTTAAACTATCAAAAGACGCTTTGCATTTTAGGTAAAGCTATTGCAAAAGACCTTTTTAAAGTGTTGAAAAGTTAAGGATGTCACATTGAAGACAAAGGTAGGCCTGACTAGTGCCATGGTATTTTCACTTGCATCATATGCAGATATGAAGTGATCTTTCTCATTGAGGTTTTAATTTACATTTTTCTGATAGGTAGTGAAGCTCATCATTTTTCATGTACTTGTAGGCCATTTGTATGTTATCTCTTGAGAAATGTCTATTCATATCCTTTGACATTTTATAATTGGGTTGTTTTCTTACTATTGGAGTTATTTGAATTCTCTATAACTTTTGGATGATAATGCCTTATCGGAAGTATGGTTTGCAAATATTTTCTCTCATTCCATCGGTTGTTCGTTCTATTGTTTCTTCAACTTTGCAGAATTTTTTTTATTTTGATATAGTCTCATTTGTCTATTTTACTTCGATTAACTAAGCTTTTGGGTCATACCAAAAATATTATTGCCTACACCAACCTAATAGAGATTCCCCCCACCCCATGTTTTCTTCTAGTAGTTTTACATTTCAGGTCTTATATTAAAATATTTAACGCAATTTGAGATGATTTTTTATATAGTGTGAGATAAGGGTTTAATTTCATTCTAGTGCATGTGGGTATCCACTTTTCTCAACAGCATTTATTGAAGAAACTGTTCTTTAAACCACATCAGAACCCTTCAGGTTGGCACCCTGTGTCTTCATTCTTCGGTTCCACTTGGAAAAAATGCTTCTGCCCTCTAGCGTCCAAAATGCACTTTGAGTAGTACCCTGCATTCCAGTTCACCTTCAAAGAATAATTTACATCCAATGCTAGAGGTAATTTTGGAGGATTGAATATTGGGCATAGAAGTGCTATGGTCCGCCGAGCATGATGGCGCATGCCTGTAATCCCAGCCGCTCGGGAGGCGGAGGCAGGAGGATCGAAAGTTCGAGACCAGAGGCAGACCGCGTAATTTAGCGAGACCCTGTCTCAGAAAGTTAAAAAAAAAAAAAGGGCTGGGGTTGCAGCTCAGTGATCCAGCACTTGCAGAGCATGCAAGCGCAAGGCCCTGCGTTCAACCCCCGTACTGAGGGAAAAAAAAAAAGTGCTATGGTCCTACAAATCACAATATAAAATATTCATCTTCGGTGTTTTCCAGAGTAAGAACACAAAAAAAAAAAAAAAAAAAAAAAAAAAAAAAAAAAAAAAAAAAAAAAAAAAAAAAAAAAAAAAAAAAAAAAAAAAAAAAAAAAAAAAACTTCTAGAGAAGGTAGAAAAATCTACTTCGTTATCATCTAATGCAAATGACCAGTTGGGTTTATTTATAGTTGTTGTTAGGTGCCCTGGAGTCGGTATCTCACTCATAGCGACCATGCGTACAACACGAGAAAAACAATTGTCAGTGCTTCTCTGCTATTCGTAGGGTTTTCAACGGCGGATTGATTTTGGGGAGTGGGTTGCCGGTCAGTCTCCCAAGCCTCCAGTATCGGGTGTTCCCAGACGGTCTCCCACCCAAGCACTAACCAGGCCCGACCCTGTTTAGCTTCCGAGATCTGAGGGGATGGACGCCAACAGGGTTATGGCTGCAGGCTTATTTATAGTAAGTAGTCATAATTGAAAATATAGGTTCAGAAGCGCTAAAGATCGAGTCATTGCTGGTGGCAGGAATTATTTACTGTGGCGTGGCTGCTTGTGTATCTATCTGTTCCATCTTTTACATTCTAGCAGTTTCTAAAGTCCCCCAAAGCGTCCCACGCTTGAGCACTCTTCTTCCAAATGCACATGCCAGTCTGTGGCACATCCGGGACCTCCAGGAAGGGGACCTGCCGAGGTCCAGTCTAGGGCACTCGGTCTGCCGAATGCCTTTAACAAGGACCTGAAAGTTCACATTCCGGCGTTCCCGAGATTGTTACAAAGCCCAGGATACCAGAACCCCAGCGCGCTCCCCCAGCCTGCAGGTGGCATTCACGTTTCTCCGCTGCAGGGAATCCCAGCAGAGTCCCAGCGGCGTAGCAACTCCCTCCCCAGCCGGTAGTGCACGGAAGACTGCACTGGGGACTCAGCCTCCGCGCCTCTGGGCACGCCCCTAGGCCTCCGGCCCCGCCCTCCTCATGGGAGTCAGCCAGCGGCGATTGGCGGCCCGGTCGGGGTGGTGCTCTGGGAGGTGGGCTGAGGGGGTGGAGCCCGGGAGGGGACAAAAGCAGGGAAGAGGAAAAGCCCTGACCCGCCCTCTGGTGGCAGGATCTGTGCCGGGGTGGTGTCCCGGGCTGAAACAGCTGGGGCCGAATCGGCGCTGCTGGTGTGTACGCGTGTGAGTTTACTGTTGTGAATAGCCGTGGCGCCCGGGGCTGTCCGCCAGTGCACCTTCCCCCTGCAGGTAACCTCGGGCTCCGGGGGTGCCCCTGGGCCCTGGATCTTGGGGGAGGCTCTAATTCTATAGAAGGCTGAAATAGGGAAAAGAAAGCTCAGATGTTGGGTGTGGAGAGAGGAACTTAGTGGCAAGGCCTGGGTGCAAGGAAGGGACAAATCCAGGTATTGAACCTGGGAAAGGGAAATGAGGAGGAATGGTGCTGGTGCCTGGATGTATGTATAGAAGCCAGCTCTTGGGCAAGGGAGAGAGAAATTGGACGGCGAGGAAGTTGGATACAATGACAAGTGGAAGACCAGATCTGCACCCCGAGGAAAATCGAGCTGTGTTCACTAAGTCTTGGATTTAGGAAGAAGAAAATATGGGGCGGGAGGAGCTGGATGCAAAGAAGGGTGTAAACTGAGGACGTGAGTGTGTGCTGCGAACTCCAGCGGCGAGGACTCTGGTGAGATGGTTGGAGGCGTCTGCCCCGGGGGTTTAAACCGGGCAGAGCTCCAGCTTCAGTCACAGGAATGATTGAGGGGCAGGGTTGAGGGGGCGCAGTGGGGATTGGGATAGATACCCCCGCCTCCGCCGAGATTTTGACGGAGGAACGGCATTCCTCCGCCAGCTCCCGGTGCCCAGGGATTAAAGGTCCTAGCAACAGAGAGGGAAGGGGCAGGCGTGGAGATATGGAAGAAGGAACCAAGCCAGCTTCTTTGCACACCTCTTGCACAACAGCCACAAGGACATCTGTTTACCAAGGACGTACAAACCTCAAGACCCGCTAACAGACGAACGTGCCCTCAGCCACACCCTTCCATGTGTGTACGCAGAGATGTTTGTACTCCCTTGACTTTTATTGGGAAGGTGCCTTAAACTGCCCTTTGTCCCTCTGGATACACTCAGCATTGTACTTTAAACCAGATAAACTGGGCTATCCGGGCTGGTATTAAAAACAGCTGAATCCTCCTAACACTGGTGTTTTGTATATTAAGAATTTCTGTGGCCGGTTTTGTTTTGTTTTAGGAGATAAACTGCATTCACTTGAGACTTCAAGATTAAAAGGAGTTGCAGTGATTAGAAATCTATTCACTATAAAGGTGAGAATTATCAATTTCCCCTCTTCAGTACTTTCTTTGATATGGCAGTATTATGGTTAATTGGTCTTGAGAGCAAGTGTAGCCACAGTGAGGGAGTGAGTCAGGAATATTTACAATAAATTGCCGCTGCTTCCTTGTCTTGTAGCATCTTATCTGCAAGAGAGTATTTTTGCTCAGAAATTTATTGTATTATCGAACTTAGCTAAAACAATTTTTGGCTAACAGCTTGAGGTTGATGAAAATAGAATTAAGTAGGGCAAAGGGCACTTTTTGCATACCTTGTATTATTATTCCAGGTTTATTTTCTGGAATTGCACAGGCATGTCAGGAGATTGGAATTCAGCTGCCTTCAAATTGAATAAGTGAACTGGTGGCTGTTGGGCTTGGAACACTCCATCCTTCAGAAGTTGGGTGGAGACAAAATCTGAGGCCCAAGGATGCATTGAATCCAGTGGGACCTAAAGTCCATCCCATGGAAATCAAATCCAGAAGAAATACAGTAATGCCCTACAATGTAGTAGCAATAAAACTTTACCTTTTTGATTAAAAGGTACTAAAAATTTAATGGCTAAATAATGTGAGGAAAACCTGAAATATTTCACTTATGCATTATGAGATGTAGAAAGATTATTGCAGAGTATATTTGCATCACTGAGAAGGAAATGATTTAAAAAATAGTATTGCTCAGTTTTGACATTTTAAGTAGTCTGATCTTTTATTAACTATATTTGTCATCAAGGAAAAATAGCCAAGTCATAACTGTTGCGTAATACTCTGTAAGTGCATGGCCAGGAAAATGTACAATTGAAATCAAGATAAGTATTCTGCCTCTTTTCTTGTTGTATTTTGTCTTCTTTTAAAGCAAAGTTAGATGTGACTGGAATTAAGCGTGTACTTCAAGCTATACTCTAAATTATTCTGAAATTACTGATGGGAAGTAATTGATTCATCCACATTAGCTTGTTCATTTCTTTTTTTCTAGTTGAGTTCCAGAAAGTGCCCTGGTAATAGGGTACTTCCTCAATACTGGTAAGCAGAATTCTGGAATCACAAACTTAGGAAGTGAAAATGGGCCTCAGAATTGGGAGTATATCGTGGCTTATCACAAGAAACTGAGGATTAGTGTCTATGCATCATTACATTTTTTAACTTAAAGGTCAAATTATTTTTGCCCAACTTTTCAAGAAAGACTGTTTTAGATTTCTTACCTAATAATTTTTTTACAGTCTTCCACATTTTTCCAGTCCTCAGCTATATAACTGAAGGGGATAAAAGCAACTTGTAGTTGTGTAGTTGGGGTGAAAAATATTCCCTTAGAGTGCCATGAGAAGGAGCAGGTACTTTCAGAAGGCTCAGGGCCTCTTTTGCTTCTTGGGGAACAAACACAGAACATGAGTTTTTTGAAGCCACACAATTTAACTTCTTGCAAAGGGTCCATCTTTGTCCTTTCTGGGAGTCAGATTGATTAGTATTACTTTTTAAAGTGATATGTCTTCCTAGAACAATGCTGCTTCCCCCATCTCACCCACTTGCAGCTTACTCTGGCCACTGAACAGCCAGAGAAACAATGCAGGAGTAGGGATACCAAGGAACATGACAGGGATGTGCTTCTGTCCTAGGCAGTGACCCTTTTATATTGAAGTGACCCTTCTCTAATTGAAAAAACCACTTTTGATCTTGTCACACCTCGCATATCTGTGTTGTTACTAGGAAAGGAAAGTTCCACTAGGAATTCAATTTTTGCTTTTGAAGTTTCCCTGCATGAGGGAAACAGGAACCAGCCAAGTCTTGTCGTGGGTAGTTATGTTGACCAAAAGAGCGTCTTCAAAGGAAAAATAGTAGCACTGGTCATTCTGCTCATATTGCAGGGCCAATGAGATGAGGAGTTGGATACATGTGTTCAAATAACATGATATTGTGGAAATAATTTCATCTCATAAGACAAACCAATTATTATAAATAATGATTGCACTGTTAGAGGCATGTTACAGGGCCTGGCTTTCCAATACTCTAGCCAGATGGTCTGGGCAAAGTTATTTTTCTCTTAAAGTAAAATGGGAAAATAATTTCCACTTTGTAGGGTTGTCTTATAGAGCAGACTCAGAAACTGCATGTGAAGCATGTAACACAGTGCTTTTCAAACAGAGAAGGTGGTCAGTTTTATGGTAAATGTAATTGTTGTTACTAGCTCTTTATGTAGCTATGCTATTATGAATCATTCTTTTAGTAGTCACCAAATTGTTTATATTTCTAGTTTGTAATGAAGCAAATGCAAAGGAAGATGTCTTATCCTTTTTCTTTCTAGGATTATTGAAGTAAAAATGTCCAAAAAAATCCATGGCGGCTCTGTGGTAGAGATGCAAGGAGATGAAATGACACGAATCATTTGGGAATTGATTAAAGAAAAACTCATTTTTCCATATGTTGAATTGGATCTTCATAGGTAAATGAATTACCACTCCATTTAGCTAGCAAACTCAGAAAGCATAATCCAAGTCATTACAAGGCATAACTAGCTTTTCACATAAATGTTGCTGTGTTTTGTGAATGAAGGGTTTTTTTTTTCAGCCTAAATATATTTAGATTGATCTTCTATTTTAATGTACTATTAGAAAAACTGGATTTATCATTATTTACAGGTCAAGAATTATAAAAGAAACAGCAGTTTTCAGGTTTCTCACTCTCTGTTTCCTGTAAAGATTTTATTTATAATAATCATTAGCCAAGAGTAGCACAATGTTTTATATGTGGCAGAGAAAAAAATAGAGGATGTAAAAAATAATAAACTAAATATAGTGAACGTACTTTTGTCCTTTCCAATTCAGTCTTCTATCACTCTACTTAGTGGATTCTTTTTTCATTTCTTACCATTTGTCCTTTTCATACAATTGCAACACAGAAAGAACCCTTGCAGTTACTTACTTAATACCCACCTTCTAGCAGTAGTTCCCTTAAGTCATCGGTGTCCCTTTGTCCTAAGTTTACAGTGTTTGGGGGCAGATGTGAAAGTCTTTCTGTCACTCTCATTTTTTTTCCCTATTTTTCATAAGCTTCCTCTTGTTCTTTGTACATTTGAACCAGGTAGAGACAGAATTTTTAAAAGGGTGAAGTGGCTAAAGACCAGCATGGTATAATGTTGGCAACATATTCTAAACAAACTATTGGCAACTGTAAGGGTGTTTGCCTTGACCTGGAATTACTCAGAATGTGTCCTGAGGACCTGTTACTTGGTTGGGTGTAGGCATTAGTTTGTGTGGTTTCATTAAACACCCTTTTTAATTGTTCTAAACGTAAGCTGCTGATAATGTCTGTATTGCAACCAAAATAAGGTTTTAAAATAAAAACCTGTATTGAAGAGGTCGACCGGACATATAGGAAAGGAAGAATAAAAACAGCTGCTAAGTGAGGTGAAGAAGCATTTTAGGAACTCTTTACTGTTATAGAACTTTGTATAGCAATAGGTGAACTTACAGGATTCTGTGGGATTCAGCATAATGATTGCAAAAATGCCTTGGACTTTGTTAGTGTGGACGCACGTGGCTACCTTTTAGAGGGGAGTCCTTGTGCCTAGGAAGAATAGACTGCAGACTAAAGTACTTTTGGAGGCTCAAATGAATTTTAAGTTGTTCTAAAATTACTGTTACACCAACTAGTTCTTTTTGAGAGGAAGGGAGTGGTTAGTTTGTTGTTTTATGGTGTTTTATGGTGGCTGTACAGTGATTAGGGCTATTTATTTTCTTTTCTCTTAGAAATATTCAGGAGAGAATATATATATATATGCATATATGTACATGTGCATATATATATTAGTGGATACATATATGTGTGTGTATATATGTATATATATATGCACATATATATTTATACACACACATATATATATCCACTAATTTGATGGTGGATTCTTCTGATGAGAAATAGTTCCGACAAGATGAAAACTACTGACCACACTTCTCATGGAATTGGGGCTAGACATTCAGCTTTTCCTAGGCAAGAAGATAAGAGAGTATGTGGTTTCATTAGATTTACATGGATCATCTAAAGTCAAAGCAGCTCAAAATTATTTTTATTTGGAAATATAAGATTTTTATCTCTGTGTTTGCATTAGCAGTTAGGATATCTAGGAAAAAGAAGATACAAAAACTAAAAAGAAATCTAGAAGTGTAATGGTTTAGAAAATTTTGAGAGATGAAAAACTCTAATATCTTGGAGAATAAAACAAGTCATTATATTATTTTGTTTTTATTCCTTTCAGTAAACTAGATTACATACTTTCAATAAAGCTTTGCAGTCATTTTCTATGTGCCATGAACAATGAACGTTCATTCAGCTATCAGTGACCTGTAGTGTGGGTATTGGTGTATATTAAGGTAAAATTTTCTGTGGAATACAAGCTCCCTGATGCATTCCATTACTTGCCCAATAAATTGCAGGCTTGTTTCCAAAACACAGAAACTTGCCCAAGAGTTAGGGGAAAGTTCACCTTATGACTAAATGGCGTCAATGAAGGAGTTATTAGCTCTTTTAGCATGGGCTGTCATGTCTATACTGCTCACCACTTTAATGCCAAACTACACAAAAATCCTTAAGCCAGGCGAAAGGGTTGCTTATGTGCTGTCATTGCCTGTATATGGTAAAAAACCAGAGGCAGATTGGCAGAGTTCATTGGTTTCCATTCAGTTTCCTGACAGGCAGCTTCCCACTATAGTGCAGGGAGGCATGTCCCAGCCTGACAGCCTCTCTTAGTTCCTGTTTTAATTGACAGTCATCTTCCTTGCTTAGGGTTCATGAACATGTGACAGATTAAGATGTGTGAGGAGGCATTTGCTTTCTGCCTGGCAAGCTCTGCATGCCATCATTGTGGTTATAACCTATAAGTTTGTCTGAAAAGTTGTCCTTATATACTTTCCCTTTCCAAGCTATGACTTAGGCATAGAGAATCGTGATGCAACCAATGACCAGGTCACCAAGGATGCCGCTGAAGCTATAAAGAAGTACAATGTTGGTGTCAAGTGTGCTACCATCACCCCTGATGAGAAGAGGGTTGAGGAGTTCAAGTTGAAACAAATGTGGAAATCTCCAAATGGTACCATACGAAATATTCTGGGTGGCACTGTCTTCAGGGAAGCTATTATCTGCAAAAATATCCCCCGGCTTGTGAGTGGATGGGTAAAACCCATCATCATAGGTCGTCATGCTTACGGGGACCAAGTAAGTCATTTTGGCATAATTTGATTTTCTGTATTCCTTTCTCCTTCACACACCACTGGAGGGTTAAACCCAGGCCTTCATGTGTCCTAGCCAAGTGCTCTACCACTGAGTTGGACCCCTTTTTTCTTTTCTTTTCTTTTTTTTTTTAATCTTAAGAGAGGGTCTTCCTAAGTTGTGTTGGCTGCCTCTGGCCTCAAACTTATGATCCTCCTGCCTCAGCCTCTGGAATCACTGGGATTACAGTCATGCACCCCAATACCCAGATCTACATATTTATTCATGGCTAAGCAGTTCCAATTTGTGTATTTTATTCTTATCTTTTGGTATCTATGCCCATTAAGTGAGTTGCAAAATTGAGAAATGAAAATATGTATGTATGACTGTATATTTATATATCTTTAGGAAAAGGAAAATACAGATAACCTATCAAATAAGCACCCATCTTAATGTATATGATTTTTTTCAAACATTTTTCCCCTTTTCTCTTTGTTAAATTATATTGTATGAAATTGCCATTTTTGTGCTGGTAATTTCATATGGTCTAACCAAATCAGTGATTTTCAGTGCTAGCTGCACAATGGGATCCCCTCATTAGTTTTTTGGTGGTTTTCTTTGTGGCTTTATTACTTTGTTTGTTTCTTTGTTTTAATTCCAATATCTAAGTCTTGCCCTACAGCAGTTGAAATCTGGCTTCTGCGGGATTTGGGCTTTTTAAAGCTCCCCAGGTAATTCGAATGTATACCTAGATGCAGTTGAGAACTGCCAAAGATTATATTAAACCTAATCACTTCATGAATAAAAACTCACCCACTACTTAAAAGCAGTCTCATTAAAGCATTCTGTCCTGTGTAAAAATAGTTTCTGTACTTCTGTACAAGTTGGCTCATTGCCAAATTAAGCAGAAAAACTGCCAACTAAACAAATTCCAAACTCTGTTTTGAAGCTGAAATTCCACATTTTCAGAGAAAGTAGCTTATGTCTTAAAAGAACCTGAAAAACAGGAATCCCTAATACTGAAATCTAGAGGCTTCTGTGTTGTTATCCGTGAAAAGACTGTAGCTAGAGTAGATGTCTCTCTGTTCCTTGGGACAAGGTCTCCAGTTCAGTCATTGAGGGGTTAGGTAACTTTGTCTCACCCATAGCTCAGCCTATCCCTTCATCCCAGCCAGCCATTCACACATACTTCCTAGAGACCCAGGCAAGGGAACATAGGTGGATGGAGTATAAACTCTCTAATCTTGGGAACATACCTTAATTAGGTTCTTACAGTTCACTCTGTCAGCTTTTGTCTATTTATTTTGGTTTTATATTGTTTTTCAATTTTTGTGACCTCAGTCATTTGTGAGAATGGCCATTCTATTTATTGAAGTGCAGGTTTAGACTTTCAAACATCAGGTTGATTTCCTGAATGGATAAGTGTGCATAGACTTACACAAAGCATTTAAGTGGTGCCTTGGTGCTTCAGTTTCTTTATGAAACAATGGGAAAAAATTACCACCTATAGGAAGAACTTTGTGTGTCAGAAATGTTCTGCATAGACTAGATAATTCTTTTTTGTTATCTGACTGCTCTTTCACCAACTGTTTTAGTATTACTATAAACCAGTAGGTGTAGCTGGCTTCCACTAGTATCTGATTCCATGTTGTTGAATAATCCAAGTCATTGAAGAAAGTCCAGTGTGGCAATGACTGTGGATGCCTGGTGTGTAGTAGGCACGTTTCTCCACTAGAATAGCTCAGACCCATGAGGGAGGTGGCTGTCCTTGAACAGTCCTTTCCTTGGGGTCATCAGCCTATCGGTCACAGCTGCTTCCAGAATGACTGCTTCATGTGGATATGAGCCTGGTGTTGGTAACAGTGATAACCATGGAGAGAGTGAGCCCTAAAAATCTAAGTCAGATGAGACCTCCAGCCTTTTGACCCTGGGTGCATTATTTCCACTACAGCAAAGTTCTTTCCTTGTAAGATTGGTAGAAGAATCAAATGAAATCTGTACTGAAGGCATCTCGCATATAGTAAGGACAAAGCATCAGCTCTCTCCTTATCATCTTCAATACTACAACTAGTAGTATTATCATCTTCCTCCAGGAAGGCATCTTTAAGCTCTGGGCCATGGTCATCTCTCTTCATCATCCTACTTTCATTTATTTTTTGATCTATGCCCCTTTTTGACATTTTAAAGCATGATTTTGACATTCCATTGCTTCTCACTTATGTTTGTCTTTATTTGGTTGTTAATGCTTCCTAAGGGAATGTACCTTATGTTATTCTCTATGGTCTCTGAATTAAGGCTCATATAACTTACCTGTACATTGGGCTACCTGATAAATATTTGCTGATTTTTAATGAGCACTACCACTAACTGCCTGCAGCCGTAGCCCTGTGGTATCCGATCCTGTCAGATCTCGGAAGCTAAGCAGGGTCGGGCCAGGTTAGTACTTGGATGGGAGACTGCCTGGGAACACCAGGTGCTGTAGGTTTGGGAGACAGACCCAGCAACCCACTCCCAAAAATCAATCCGCCATTGAAATCCCTATGAACAGCAGAGAACCACTGACAATAGTGTTTCACCTGTTGTATGCAGGGTCGCTATGAGTCAGACACCTACTCGATGGCACCTAACAACAACAACACCACTAACTAGAAAAGCTCTCTGTACATTTTCCTCCCCAGCTCTTAAAACAAAAGAAGGTTGAGCTACATTACCGTGTCTGTCTAGATGTCTTCTGGGTCTATATTCTTTTTTTTCCCTTATATTTTCTGGTAGGTATTTTTCTTTACTTTGTACCTTTTTCTTTACATAGTATAGAGCAACTGATTTTGTTGTTCCTGGGCCTGGAAAAGTAGAGATAACCTACACACCGAGTGATGGGACTCAAAAAGTGACCTATGTAGTACATAACTTTAAAGGTATGTATAAGACCATCATAAGCTACATCTTTTTTTTAATGATTTAGGCAACATTATTACTGATTTTTTAAACTTAGCCATCTGCCTTAAGATAGAACTGAATCTATAACATTTCTGCAGGCCCAAAATCTAACATAAAAAAGTAAAGACTTACCTGCCTTCCTGTGGCATGAATAAATGTACAAAGGGGTTAACCTCTTAACTAAAAGGCATATAGGCAAAGACAAGGAGATAATTGTGCATTATTCTTAAAACATGAAGGGAAGACTGGCAGGAATCTGTTATGTATAAATTGTGTAAATTAAGTGTTAATAGCCCCAAATCACCTGTTGTATAATCTTACCCTTTGCTCTGGTAGAGTTTATATCTATAAATGATTTCATTATTTATTTGCTAAAATTTTCTTTTTGCCCTCCTGGGAATTTTTCCTGTGAAACTGAACCATTTTTGCCTTTTCTCTCCCTCCTGCTTCAAGTTCCAAAAGTATGAAAGTATTCATATAAACAAAAAAATCAATACTTTCCTATTTTTATTTACCTTACCTCCTCTAAATAATATAATTTTAATAGAATCTAGTTCTACTGCTGGGAGAAGGACGTGGCAATCCACTCCGGAGGCAATCTCAAAACAATCAGCCATTGAAAACCCTATGAAGGTCTCTATGAGTCAGACATGACTTGATGGCACCTAACAACAACAACAAGTTCTACTGCATATTTTAGTGCTTTTCACCTTCTGAGCCAAGTTAACTGTGGGGATTGGCATGGGTTCAAGTTCTGACTTTCAGTAGTAACAGAGTTCAATGAATAAGAGTTGTGAAACACCAGTGATTTCATGTAGTATAATTATTCTTACCAGTTATAGCAGACATGCTCAGTATCCCTCAGGAAATTAGAATTTCCATTCAGTATTTGAAATGCAAATCTTTCTCAGTGACTGAAGATTGAGTGCACTCCCAAGTTTAAAATACATGTTGAAAATTGTTAAAATTTGTAAAAGACAGATGCAAAATTATTTGTCCATTCTTGAGTATATTTCTAGCTCACATTGGTAGTTTTTGGTATTTCTATAACTTCAGGATCCTAAAGACTGTATTTTTTTCTTACTTCTATTGCCCTTCCAAAACAAGTTGGAATGTCCTTATCTAGAACTAACTTTGTCCCATTCCGTGCCTTGAAAGATTAGGGACTATTCAGATTGGAAGCCTGCCCAGGACTTTGAAGTCCAGGTTCTGTCATAGGAGTTGAGAATTGGTCCTTTATTTGTGGTGAATGATTTCAGCCTTGTTATAACTCTACCATATTTACCTTTCTCCTTTTTTCTCTCATCGGTTTCCTCTGTGCAGAAGGTGGTGGTGTTGCCATGGGGATGTACAATGAAGATAAGTCAATTGAAGATTTTGCACACAGTTCCTTCCAGATGGCTCTGTCTAAGGGCTGGCCTTTGTATCTGAGCACCAAAAACACTATTCTGAAGAAATATGATGGACGCTTTAAAGACATCTTTCAGGAAATATATGACAAGTAACTAGAGCTCTCTTATTCCTTTATCTTGTTTTTCCAAGTAAGCTAGCATTTATAGTATTGAGTTTGCATCTTTTTTATCTCTTTGATTCTGGGACATTGAGTGAAAATCATCACTGACCTTGAAATTAGATAAGGGCAAAACAGACCAAACCACTCTGAGTTGCTTTTCAAGTGCACAGGCTGCCTCTAACCTCAGACTAGAGATCCTCCTACCTCAGCCTCTCAAATCAGTGGGATTACAAGCATGTGCCATGGGGCCTAGTGGTAACTGTGTTCTTAAATAAGTGCCTCATATTAATGTTTTTATACAGCCAGGATTGTTTAATGTTTGAATTAAAATATCTTGTTAGTGATAGGAAGTTCTGATTTTTCAAGTCTATTAGTTGTGAATCAGGTATATTTCCTTTCTTTCTGAAGACCATTATTATAATTGAAAAGTTTCCTTTGTGCCATCATTTGAACCTAAGTCTGTGTTTATAACAACTTTCAGTTCATCAACACATGAGATTATCAGGTGTTAACTTTTCGGGTGGCAAAACTCCCTATTAGATACAAGGGCTTGGATTTTTTTCTGAGAAATCTTTACTGAGGTATTGTGTTTCTTCTTCCTACTGCCCATTTAGGGTTCTACCAACCCTAGAAATTGTCCTGAAGTATATGTGATTCCTTGTAAGATAGCAAGCAATAAAGTAATCTTTATTTCACCTTATTACATTCTTAAAATAAGCTGAATCTCAAACATCTGATTGGTAGTTATATTAGTTACTTTTATGTCACTGTGATGAAATACCTGATAGAAACAACTTAAAAGGAGGAAGGGTTTATTTTGGCTCACTGTTTCAAAGGGTTTAGTCCCAGGTCACTTGGCCTTTTGTGCTTGAGTAGAATATCATTGGAACAGGAGCATGTGCTGGAAGAGAGCTGTTCACATTATGGCCAACCAAGAAGGAGAGAACAAGACAGGAAGTGGCCCCGGATAATACACCCCCAAGGACCTGCTGCTAGAGTCCTGCTTTCTCCAGCTAGGCCCCACCTCCTAACATTTCCATAACCTCCCAGGTGGGGAGCAAGCATTCAAAACATGAGCCTGGGTCAAGTGGCAGTGATGTTTCATGCCCAATCCATAACAGTAGAATATTGAAAACTATGGAAAGTAAAGTAGTAGGTGGGACACTCTGTTGTCTCACTTAAGTTTCACAGCTTCCTTCCCTGCAAAGGTAGGGGAAATTGCTCTTACAGATAGCCATATTGGGGTTTCATACCCAGAATATGATTGATCAGGGATTTGAACCTATGTCTGTGAGGCCCCCAAATCTGTGCTGCTTCTACTAAAAATGTTTTTTCCTGCCCCCATCCTTTGCCCCGTTTGAGAGAAGCAGATGATATCACTAATGAAATCAATTTTCTTTTTTTATTGTTCTCATTTTCTCTTGTAGGCAGTACAAATCCCAATTTGAAGCCCAGAAGATCTGGTATGAGCACAGGCTTATTGATGACATGGTGGCCCAAGCTATGAAATCAGAGGGAGGCTTCATCTGGGCCTGTAAAAACTATGATGGTGATGTGCAGTCAGACTCTGTCGCCCAAGGTGAGCAGCCAGAGGTCCAAGTGGAGGTAGAGCCTGCCCAGTAGCAATGTGGTCATTCCATATAGTTCTCCACTTTGGGAAGATGGATTCTGTAGCCCTCAGTCATAAAATCATGAAAGGTTAGCACCCAAATCATCATCTAACATGGCAGGTAAGGAAATTAAGCTCAGACTGGGAAAAGGGCTTGATTCAAGGTTACACAGGTTGTACCTGTGTGGGGTGACACTTCCAGCTCCAGCCTCAAGTCTTGGTACATCCCAACCTTTTTCTCCACTTGACCTTTTAAAGCCTCCAACAGGTAGCCAACTACCTGATCTGAAAATCGTTTCCTTTTCCTGCCCTCATTTTCCCTCTAATGTGAATGTAAAAGAGTCAGGGTACTCAGGCAATCAGGGATAAAGTGAGGGGGCTGGATGGTCTAATAACCTTGGGCAGTGTCTCTAAGAGCTCATTCATCTGGTGGCAAGTCCTAATCATACTCTCTCTGCCAGCCTTAAAGGTTGTTCTGGTACTATATAAATGTCTACTGCTTAGCTTCTAACACAAAAGAATTGAGTGAAAAAGTCCAAGGCTGTTTGAGGAAATACCAGGATCCAAGAGCCTTGTGCCAGGGATAAGGGCCAAATCAACAGAAATTCTCTTCTCCCTGATTTCCTCAGAACCAAATTGCTCTTCGGTTCGGTTATCCATGGTGTAGCTATGAACTTAAATCTCCCTAGATGAATGTTTGTGTTAGCTTTAATTGTGTTTACTTTCCCCCAGGAAGTACTGTTTTTTCTCTTATGAAAGTCAAACATCTCTAATCAGTTTGACTACAGATAAGTTTGATGCCACAGAGTGAGTTACACAACTTTCTCTACCCTCCTTCTATTTCTCTAAATCCACCCAATCATTTGCATTGAAAAAACAAAGAAAAGAACACTGCTGTGTGATGACCCTATGAAGGATAAGGAAAATCATTCCATGTAATCAGAGTTCTGAGAAAGGGACCCAAAGTCATTCCTTTTCTCTTTTTTTTTTCCTTTCCTTTGGGTACTAGAGATCAGATCAAACCCAGGGCCTTGCACATGCTAGGGAAGCACTGTACCTCTGAACTATAGCCCCAACCCTATTCCATTGTTTCTAAATGGCAACAAGAAGAGCATCTAGAGAAATATTTCATACATAAATGCCAAGTTATGGATGTTCAAATGACTTTGGAAATAAGAGTTCTGAAGCATGGTGAGCACTGGGAAGAGACCTCCTCAAGACCTAGTATTTGTCCAGAGGCTGTATACCATGTGATCTCTATTAAACAGATTATAAGGCAGCAGAGCTGTCCTCTCATTCATTGTCCTCTAGAGGTGTGAAGTACTTTGGACTCACATCATTTCATTTACATCCTCACTTTTGACAATAGCACCAGCTAGTGTCCTAATAGATAAAGAAACTTACTGTGGTGTTGGTCCTGAGCTTTTCTAATCAATAAGTGTTTGTGTATCTACACAACCTCCAGGCAACACCCTATCTGCTAGTAATCCCACACAGATATACCTTAACCCTTTTTCCCCCATTCTTTACTTACCAAATTTTAAGATAATGAGTTGGTCTCAGTGTTATGCAGGCTTTTCATGGCTGTAAACAAATACCTGTGATAACAACTTTAGGGAGGAAGGATTGATTTTGGTTCATGATTTCAAAGGTTTCAGTGCATGGTCACGTAGATCCATTGCTTTTAGGCTGTGGTGAGGCAGATCATCATGGCAGAAGAATGCGGTGCAACAGACCTCCTTATCTCATGGCTGCCAGGAAGCGGAGCCACACAGATATTTCTTAACTGTATTCCAAGATGACCAAGAAATAGAATTAAAATACAGTTAATCCACCTGCAGCTGTACCACTGTGGCATCCAATCCCGTCAGATCTCAGAAGCTAAGCAGGGTCGGGCCTGGTTAGTACTTGGATGGGAGACTGCCTGGGAACACCAAGTGGTGTAGGCTTTGGAGAAAGACCTGGCTACCCACTCCCAAAAATCAATCAAAACAATCAACCATTTAAAACCCTATGAATAGCAGAGAAGCACTAACAGTACTGTTTCGCCTTTTGTACATAGAGTCTCTATGAGTTGGATACCGACTAATGGCACCTAACAACAACAAAGTTAATCCAGACCCCCCCCAAAAAAAAGACAAAAATGCAGAAAAAGAAAAAGATAGTAGCCCATTCTGTGTAAATTTACCTTATTAACTTCACAGGTGCTCATGGGAGACAGTGAAAATGGAGAAAATGGGTCTTTGAATTCAAATGAAAGAGTACATAAAAAGAAAAATCAATCACATGGACTTAAAAGTTGGGATATTGTTCTCTGAATAGGAAACCACAGGAGTGAATTGTTTTGTTAAGGGTATTAAAGAGAACAAGGAAAATTAAATGGGCTATTCTTAGATCTAGACTATCCTGTTTTTACTTGCTTTTTCTTCCCCATCCTGGCAAGTCTATGAGCAGCTTGAGGGTAGGAGACAACTCTCCTTGGTCTTCATTTCCTATTATAGCAGAGCATGTGCACATAAGAATAAAATGGTATGTTGAGCTTTTAGTCTGTGGTAGGTTCTAAAGAATATGAATATACAATTTATATGTATATATACTTATGAGTATATATAATATCTAATTGCACAATAATTCAGCAAAATGTGCTTTTATTCTTCCCATCCACAGAATTAGGGTGGAGTGCAGGCAGTTAGAGGCTAAATCCTCCTTCACAGAGCAGGTACCCCTGAGGTAAATGAGGAAACAGCCTTTCAGACCCTTTGACTCTGAAACCTGGGGTGGGGACCTTGCTTTCTGAAAGGTAGAATCATTAATGATCCATGAGTTTGTGTTTACTCTGATTACCATGACCTGTCAAGTTGAGTTACTTGCTAATGACTCTGAGACCGGTGCTCTTCATGTAGTTGGACCCAATGCTTCGTGTTCTGCCACTTACAGGTTATGGCTCTCTTGGCATGATGACCAGCGTGCTGGTTTGTCCAGATGGCAAGACAGTAGAAGCAGAGGCTGCCCATGGGACTGTAACACGTCACTACCGCATGTACCAGAAAGGACAGGAGACATCCACAAATCCCATTGGTAAGATAGCGTCTACTTCTGCACTCACGTTGAACCAGAGTACTCTCCACAGGAGCTCTCCAGAGGAGCCAGACACATTGCTCTGGCTGCTCAGTGTTTTGTGTGCAAAATCATCACCAAGAAACTGATTCATTCTACTAATAGGAACTATCTTAGTATCCCTAACATATATAATATGTGGTTTTCTATTTTGTGGGAGAGTATACATTATAAAGAGGAATGTCATCAAGAAGCATTTTCCTTTAACCTCTGGTACAGCGAAATGTTACTTCAGGCTGCAAATATAAAAACCTCATGGATAAATCCTTCCAATAAGATTTTAAGGACAGCATTTTAGAAAGAGATTAACGCCTGGAAAGAGGAAACCAGTGTAGACAAAAGATAAAAGAGATAGTGACCTTTCCTAAATTAGTAAATAGCTTAAGCTACAAGAACTAGCACCATGCTGTAAAAATGTGAGTTTTTTAAAAAGATTTCTGCTTGATAAAATATTTCCAACTTTCCTAAAACTTCTAGCTCATGTGGATACCATCTAATGAAGTTCATCGCCTAAACAAAATACTGCTGTGTTTCTGGAAACAGTGAAATGTTTGGGAATTCCTGTAACTGGGATGATTGAAGTACAGACTTTTTTTGTTTCTCTTTTTTAGCTTCCATTTTTGCATGGACCAGGGGGTTAGCGCATAGAGCAAAGCTTGATGACAACACTGAGCTCAGCTTCTTTGCCAAAGCTTTGGAAGAAGTCTGCATTGAGACCATTGAAGCTGGCTTCATGACCAAGGACTTGGCCGCTTGCATTAAAGGTTTACCCAAGTAAGTATAAGATGCCCAGAACTCTGTGATCATTTACCATTTATCCTCTCTGTGCTCAAAAACACCAATGCTTTTTGGAATTATGTGAGTCCTCTTCAAGGTTTCAGGAATTGTGTCATCATCCTCTTCAAGGTTCAGCAGATAGTACCTGTATTTATCAGAGAGTGATCTTTTTCGGCTTTGTGAGGCATACAATCTTTTTGTAACTATGCAACTACTTAACTTGGTGTCTGCTGTTGTAGCAGGAAAGTGGTCATGGATAACACAGAAGTGTGTGGATATGGCAGCATACTGATCAAACTTCTACACACAAACCCAGACTATAGGCTACATTTGGTCCATGGGCTCAGCTATCATTTACTGACCTCTCTAGTTAACAATTATTGAATGAAAAGATTCTCTTTAATTTTAAGAAGAAAATGACAGACAATTAAAAACAAAGGGAACTCACGCTAGTTTATGCCACCCTTTTATTTTCTTTAATTTACAAGTAAGAAAATTAAGTGGCACAAGTAAAAGATGTCCAGTTAATACAGTCTCGAGTTCCTTCTTTGAGCTGGAGTTTAGCTCGGTTGGTAGAGTGCCACTCCATACTCTCTGAGGACTTGGGTTCAATCCCCAGTGCCGCAAAAAGAGGAGACGGACATGGCAATCCACTCCTGAAGCAGTCCCAAGAAAACATTCAGCCACTGAAAACTCTATGAGGGTCACTATGAGTCGGACCCTACTCGACTGCACCTAACAGCAACAACAACTAGTCCCTTCCTTATCTTTGACCATCAGGCCAATATCAGAGGGTCAGTGTGTTACCAGAAGTTTTTCTGAGTACATGATCCAGGTGGATTAACTGCTGGAGTCAGTGTACCCCAGTAAGGAGGATATACTCCATCAAATGTTTCTTGTTTTTTTTTTTGTTGTTGTTTTTTTTTTTTTTTTTTTTTTTTTTTTTTTTTTTTTTTTTTTTTGCGGTACTGGGGGTTGAACCCAGGGCCTCGCGCCTGCATGCTCTGCAAGTGCTGGACCACTGAGCTGCACCTCAGCCCATTTTTTTACTCTTTGAGACAGGGTCTCGCTAAATTACGCAGACTGCCTCTGGTCTCGAACTTGCGATCCTCCCGCCTCCGCCTCCCGAGCCACTGGGATTACAGGCGTGCGCCACCACTCCCGGCCAATCAAATGTTTCTTAACTTAAATTTCCAGCAAAAATACAATGTTTGAAATGTTCTTATCAGCATAATATCTTTGTAGGCTGTTTATCAGGCACTTAACAGGACTAGATCAGCTAATCCATTGCCTTTTGTTTCTCTTAAGTAAGGCATCGATAACATTAAGAACATTAAATCTTTTTTTAAGGACAAGTAACTGTATGGGAATGTAGATAAAGGCATGGCTGTGCCCCAAATGGGTTTTATTATTTCTTAGAATGAAGGTGTGTGATTTCCGTCACATTGGCATTAGTCTGAACTGAAGCTCTGTGATCATTTTTAAGCTCAAAGCTACACAGCAAGAAACCTCCTATAAATATGTGTAGATGAGTTTAGGTACTGGGCCTGGTCAGCCCCGCAAACTGTAAGCACAGTCCTTGTCCATAGATTTGTAGCTTATTAACATTTACCAGTTTTCTTTAAGTAGCATTCCTCGTGTTTCTTTCCTCTATCTCCTACCATATTACAAACAAGCTAAATTTCGTTCTTTTCTTTTTCCTCCCCTGTTAGTGTGCAACGTTCTGACTACTTGAATACATTTGAGTTCATGGACAAGCTTGGAGAAAACTTGAAGATAAAACTATCTCAAGCCAAACTTTAAGGTCATACCTGGGCTTAGGAGGACAAGTGTTTTTGGTAACTAGGTCCACAGGTTTACATTTTTTTATATAACACTCAAAAGTAAAGACAAAATCAGTTTTGTAATTTGTTTAGAAGACAGAGTTGATCTTTTCTATAAGTTTACAGCCTTTTCCTGATTTATACAGTTATTGCCACCTTCAGGAACATGACAGAAAACATTTTTTTTAAATTGTACTTTATTTTCTAGCAGTAACCTAGGAATTACTTTAGTACTCATTCGTATTCTCTATCACCTTTTCTCATGTTCTGATAGAAATGACCAAAACTAAGAGTGCTTGGAAGGGTAAACAATAGCCATGGTATTGTTCTCTAAAATATGTGTAAAGAAGAAATTCACTCCCTTCCCCTGTTGCCCATGACTGTGGGCGCTGAGGGCTTTTGTTGTTACAGATACCCCATTATGTGAGGTAGAACTCTACATTGAACTTGCATATGATTGGAACAAATTGTATGCATGTAGCTAAAATGTGTTGAAGACACTGCAGTCATTTTGTAAAGAGCTTATTGAATGTGTCCAATCTCCTAAATATTTTTGAGGCCACTGGAGAGTTCAGAACCCAGAGTAAATCCCACCTGGAGGTTTGCCCTCTGTATTTGTCTCTTCTTCCTCCTGGCCTGGCCTGAGTATTATGCTACCCTAAATAGCATATTTCATCCACGTGCAATAATGTAAGCTACACCTTTTTTAAGACTTTTGCTGGCCTGTTTCATTTCTTTTATATAAATGTGATTTCCTAGAGATGATATCAAACACTATTTGAGTCCTGTTCTTCATCCAACCTGTTAATTTTAATTAAAATTAAGTACTAATGACACTTCTTCTGAGTTTTTATTTATTGTGTGTGCTTAGATGCCAAGCACCAGGCTACATCCTAACCATAGGGATTTGATTTGAAAAGAAAAAAATTTCTGCTTTCAAGAAGTTTACTGTGGGAGAAATGGGTGAGTAAATAGACAGTGAAAGGCGAATACTCCCGTGAAAGGAACAAAGACAACCAAAGGTAGAATTAAAGGAGTAATTACAGAATGTTAGAGAATAGAGTTTGCCTATACACGTGACTGGGATTTAGCTCAGTTGGTAGAGCGCTGTGCTGCAGTCTCTGAGGTCCTGAGTTCAATTCCCAGCACCGCAAAAATGGGAGAAGGACCTGGCAATCCACTCCCAAGGCAATCCCGAAACAGTCTGCCATTGAAAACCCTATGAGGGTCGCTATGAGTCAGATACCCACTCGATGGCACACAACAACAACAACAACATACACGTGCTGGGGGGTTAGGCATTTTCTAGTTAGTTAATAGGGAACCAGTGAAGACTTTTAAGAAAGAAAGGGCATGGTCATATTTTCACTTTTAAAGATAGTGTTCTGAGGCACTTTTATAAAGAATGGATGGTGAACAGTGGACACAACTAAGGGAGGAGGGGCACTTAGGAGGCCACTGCCTTACTTTAAGTGGGAAACAGTGGAGATCTAGCTGGAGTGGAGGCACTGAGAAGAAAATGAGATGGGTCCCTGAGATAAGCAAGTTGAATGGACAGGTCTTGGAAGGATACGTGGGGGTTGAGAGAATAAAACAAGTTGAAGAGGCTTCCCAAGATTCTAACTGCACATCTAGAGAGAGGCTTTCTGCACCCCCGCATCTTTGGTGGGGAGGTTCTATGAGCTGGTGCACTCTCCTGCCTCAAAAGTCAGTGTGTTGGCTTGGCTATTTTCTTGTCTTCCTTTCTGGTAAGTTTAGTGTCAAGCCCCAGGCACTGCCTGTACACAATCCCCTTGAAGCCCTAAGGAAACATGGAACCTTGTAGAATCCCATGGGGCAGAGCTGATTTAAGACGCAGTTTTTGACACAATTCACTCAGTGTCACCATTGAAATACAACCCAGTCTAAGCCCATGGGCCTCAAACAACCCTCTTACCAGGAGAGCCTTGTGAAGCAGAGGAGGACCCTGTACATGGACAGTTTATCTCTGACCAAACATAAGTTAGAAACCAAAGCACATGAGCTGTGGTGAAGGGTGGAAGATGGGGGTGGGTGTAATTAGTTCACACATAACCATCAGTCAGGTCACTGGTTGTTGAAAAGAAGTGTTGTTTCTAGTTAAAACTAAGAAAACATCAAGACAAAGCCAATACATATTTTCATCTCTTATACAAGATTTTAAAATATTTTTATGAAAGATTATATAAGTCAAATATTCTGTAGTCCTTGCAAGGACTAGGGATCTGCAAATGTAAAAAGAAACATCCCACTATAATGTTTCTTAGCTTTGGTGGCATTGTGAGCTGGTAAATTCATTTTTAATTAGTCTTTTTCCTAATATAAAGTTATGTCAACCACTCCTTTTAAAAATTAATGCTTATATATCTTTTTAAAAAAATAAGATAAATTGGAATTCAAAGGGAAAGGAACATTAATTATTTTACATAATTCCATACTTTAATTCTTACCAACTTCCTAAGAGATTAGTCGTGTACAGCTGATTATTAATGAAAAAGCAGAAAATGAGAGAGGCTAATTAAATCAGTGGTAGACCTACTAGTCCCTTCCAAAAGTCCATGGCAGAGGTGGAGGGGTACTTACTTGCACATTCTCTCTCTCTCTTTCTCTGCCCCTTGATGTTCAACAAGCTGGTTAAATGTTGTATTCCTTCAGACTATTGGACATTTGGCTTTCCAAAGAATTCAATGATTTCTTTTTGTTTTGTCTTCGGTGATGAGGTCTCACTATGTAGCCCAGGCTGGCCTTAAACTCACAATCCTCTTGCTTCAGCCTCTCAAGTGATGGTATTAGAGGTGTGCACCTCCACACCTGGCCTTCAAATTTTAACATTTAAAATTTACATCCAAAAAATATTTGTCACCAAGTGTGGTGGTACATGCCTATGGCCCCAGCTCCTCAAGAGGCTGAGGCAGGAGGATTGCTTGAGCCCATGAGTTTGAGGTCAGCTAAAAAGCAAGACCCAGACTCTTTAAAATATATATCAAAATGTTTGCATTTGCCTTCTCTCACAAGACTTTTTACCCTCTCTTCAGACATTTGACTGGTAACACTACCATAAAAATTATAGCATCCGTTTCCCCCTTCCATTGATAGGATTTGAATTAATTTGCAAAGTGTCTGGTTTCCACTATCCCTATGCTCCACCTAGCAGCCTATGTAGTAGGTGGTATCCATCATTATCAATGTATTGCAGGGAAATTGGAGCATTTGAGAGAAGCTTTCATCAAGGTTGGAATATAAGTCGGGTGCCATTTTGAACTGAACCTCAGGAATCCATACAGCACAGGCAGGGCTTGTTCTCCTCTACCTGCATGATTCGGGGTTGGGTGGAAGAAGGAAGCATCACATGAACACAATAATGGCTTTGGACTGGATGATCTTTCAGTCCCTCCTGCATGCTCACACATCTTGAGGGTTGCTCAAATAAGTTCCACTCCAGTGTGTGCCAGGATTAGCATTTAGCCAAGAACTAGTTAATGTTCTAAAATAATCAGCAGATGAGCAGATGCTAATTAATACATCCACAGGCAAATGGTTTATTTTATAACAGCTGGAGGGTCAGTATCGACCTGGAAAATGACTGCTCTTTAGCAGAACATTCATAGCAGCAGGGTCCAGGAACAGAAAGGAAAAGAGTTCCAGGCTTCAACATTCTCTAAATTTTGTGGGTACTTTTTCTTAGGATAATTTTTAATTGAAAATATTTGAATTTAAATCTTAATGATTAGAATCACAGTTCCTTTGTGTTCTTACCTGATACATAAAACCCTTCTAAGACACTGAAACGTGATCTATCTACCATTTGTATGTCTATATAACAAAAATTTCCCCTAAATTGTTCTTCCTGTTAAGGAGATAAGATTAGAAACTAATATAAAAATAATAATGAAGACTTTGAACATTTATATCAATACTGACAAAAATTTTGTACTCTTTATCACCTAATATTGTTATTGTTGTTGTTAGGTGGCACTGGGTCGGTGTCCAGCTCAGAGGGACCCTATGTGTTACAGATGAAACACTATTATCATGCTTCTCTGCAATTTATAGGCTTTTCAATGGCTGATTGTTTGGGGGGAGTGGGTTGCTGGGTCCTTCTCCCAAGCCTATAGCATCTGGTGTTCCCAGGCAGTCTCCCATCCAAGTACTAACCAGGCCTGACCCTGCTTAGCTTGCAAGATCTGACAAGATTAGGTGCCACAGTGGTACTCCTGCAAGTTCACCTAATATTAGGGATTTTATTCCACAGTCCCTGTTTTTAATGGTTGGGCTGTGGTTTAGCTCAGTTGGTGGAGTGCTCTGCACTCTCTGAGGACCTGAGTTTGATGCCCAACACAGAAATAACAGGAAAAGGACATGGCAATCCACTCCCCAAGCAATCTGAAACATCAGCCATTGAAAACCCTATGAGGGTTACTATGAGTTGGACCCAACTCAATGGCACCCAACAACAACAACAAAATTTTTAATATTAGGAAGACTATAACTACCACACTGCTAACTCCTCTGGAACTAGCAATGTGAAGATATCTGAATTTGGATGATATCTCAGACACTGCAAGAGGAGAATGTAGACATTGTAACATTGTTTATAACTTTTAATTTTGATAATATTCCAAACTTATAGAAAAATTATAAATTATATATGAGAATATTTTTACTATTGCACCATTTGGTATATTATTCTTCCTGTGTGCATGCGCGCGGGCACACACACACACACACACACACACACACACACACACACTTTTCTTTCCTGAATCACTTTAGAATAATTTGAAGACATTTTGTCCCTTTGTTCCTAAACATTTCAGTGCATGATCAACAAGAATATTCTATTATGTGACGACAATACAATTATCCAATTAGGAAATTTACCATTAATATAATACAATCTATTTAAAGTTCAATGATTCCTCCAATAATCTTTACATCTTCCTCACTTCCCCTCCAGGATTTAGTCCAAGATCACATCTAGCATTTAATTGTCAGGTCTTAGTTGACCAATTCAAAATCAGACTCCATTAAAGTACTTTATTTGGGGTCTTAAGAAGCAGGTTCAGATAGTTCTAAGTCAGTCTCAGGCGGGCAAAATCGGAACTTATGTGGGCAGGAAATCCTGATTTATTATAAAGTGGTAATAATTCTTACATATGAAACTTCAATTGAATGTTGGGAAAGAACAGGGGCTACATGGTAGGTCAAACAACAATGTAAAGGATTTATGTTGTTGTTGTTAGGTGCTGTGGAGGCAGGTCTGACTCATAGCAACCCTGTATGTACAATAGATGAAACACAACCCATCACTGTGCCATGCCCAACGCTATTGTCAGTGCTTTACTGCTATTCATACGGTTTTCAATGGCTGATTGTTTTAGGAGTGGGCTGCCAGGTCCTTCTCCCAAGCATAGAGCACCTGGTATTCCCAGGCAGTTTCCCATCCAAGGACTAACTAGACCTGACTCTGCTTTGCTTCTGAGATCTGACAGGATTGAATGCCACCGTGGTATGGCTGCAGGCCAACAGGATATACTTAGAAAAAATATCCATAAAACAAGAGTCCAATGATCTTTTGACAAATATCCTGAGGCTCTGAATACAAATATAATTATCTGGTCATTCCAAATACCTGTAGTCAACAGGTGGAGGTGACCAAAGTGAAATGTGTGTAAAATCTACTAACCTTGTGAGGATGAACTCAGGGTCTGCTGCATGCTAAGCAAGTGCTCTACTACTATGCTACAGCGCCAACACCAACTCCATTTTAAAAAGCTCCTTCATTGCTTTCATCTTGATTCTCCTTTTATTTTCACAATCTTAAGTGTCCTTTTGTCTAGAACAGTTCCCCAGACTCTCTTTTTTGTCTAGACTTTGACCTTTTTGAATAATATTAAGTTAGTGTAAGGTGAAGGAAAATTTTCCCTGTACTCTCAGAAGGGTCACTGGAATAAACTGGAAAAAAAAAAACAGATTAAACAGGAGAAAAGACATGCAAATTTATTAACTTGCTAAAGCAGAAAAATCACAGCATGGAAGAAATCACTGGAGAGTGATAACCCACAAGGCTAACATGACTCAGAAACTTACACACTCCTTTTCTACAGGGAAGTGTCAGGAATAGTGAATTATTTTTTCAAATGTAATGGGTTTAGAGGACAGATACTAACCAAAGACAAAATCACTTGTGCCTGTAGAACATACAATGGACTGTAAATAATTATCTATGGGACTAAAATACAGGACAATGTTGTGTGACAGTCTTCAGTCTTTTTTTTTTTTTTTTTTTTTTTTTTTTCACTTTTTAAATTTTTCCCCTTGTAATGAGAATTTAGTCTTCTCCAGTTAAGGAAATTTCAGGAAAAAGGCTAAAAACAATTACAGGAAAAAGACTAAAGGCAACCGTGCTCTTTGGGAGAATCAGGTCAGGTAGATAAAGGAACTTGCAGAATGCTTCTTCTCAAGCTGGGAGGGGGAGAGATAAGGAGGATGAATTCAGAGGGACCTTGATTCTGAGGTTGCTTCCAAGCATCGTAGCACCAGTATTTGGGGTGTCATTTTCTGAGTCTCAACACTAATTATTTTGTAGAGAGTCCTTCAGTTTAGGTTTGCCTGATATTCCTTGCAATTTGATTCAACTTATGGATTTTGGGGAGATATACCACTGAAGTAATATAGTATCCTTCTTAGGAAAAGGGACAACATTCATAAGGTTGGTTTCTCCCAATATTGGTGAAGTTAGCTTTGCTCATTTGATTAAGGTGGTAGCTGTCTTATTTCTCCACTGTGAACTTAAAGCTTTTCCTTTTGTAAACATAGGAAACAAAAAGAGATGCTATGAAGTTGAAAGAAGGAGGGAGGGGATCAGTGGGTAGGAGCAAAGATTGGGAAAGGGGGAAAAGAAATAAAATAGAGGGAAAAGGGGAAAGGAAAATCTCAAAATATATGAGGCAACTATATCAACACATCGGAAATATGGTTCTGTAAAACATGTAAGTTGATAAATGTGTAAGCAAAAGTGAGGTAATAGTTGCATAATAGAGATAGCAAAAGTCTTACTACTCTGTACCCACCCCAACATTTATAAGTAAAAAAGGAGATGTTACATATGCCTATGGGCTAGGATTTAGCTCAGTTGGTAGAGTGCCACTCTGCAGTCTCTGAGGTCTAAAGTTCAATTCCCAGCACCACAAAAATGGGAGAAGGATATGGCAATCTACTCCCTAGGCAATCCCGAAACAGTCAGTCATTGAAAACCCTATGATGGTGCTATGAGTCGGACATGACTCAAAGGCACCTAACAACAACAACATATATACCTATAGCTTCTAATCAAACTTCACCCATAAATTTAGCATCAATTTGTGATTTTTACCTCCATCATACCTTCTAAATTATTACACATAATATAAATGCATTTGTAGTCTACAGTAATGAGCAGATTTTTCTTTCCTCCATTCATCTATTTACTCATTAATTTACATCAGTATGGGCTCAACAGATTCTTATTTTACTTTGCGGGTTATAATCCATCACCATCATTACATATTTTGATGTTTAAATTGCCTCAGATTTGCCAAAAGTGAATCTCATTGAGCTAGGTTCTGTCAGTATTGTAACATAAGTACTGTGCAAACAGTTAATGTAGCTGAAGGAAGATGTCATTTATATTAGACCACCCAATATCACTACTCACTTAAGTGAGGCTTCCTCAGAGAGGAGCTTTTACCCATGATCTTCTTTTCTTACCATTAAAAGATATTGGTCTTTATCTACCTTCTAGATCTGAACCTCTCTACCAGTGGCTCAGCAGAAAGCGTTCTTGGAAGATTGCTCTTTTCAGGATGGGATCTCCAGAGACTGGAGTCTGACTTAAAATCTTAATCCTGTCATTAAAAGACAGGTCTGGATTGCAAGCAAATGGAAGTACTACAGTGCTATGGTCACTGCTTCTTGATCCTTTGGAAAGAAGTAGATATCTGCTTTTTAAATTCTATTATTGCTAGGCATAGTGGCACATGCCTGTAATCCCAGCAACTCAGGAGGCAGAGGCAGGAGGATCACAAGTTTGGGACCAGAGGCAGTCTGCATAATTTAGTGAGACCCTGTCTCAAAAAGTAAAAAAAAAAAAAAGGGGGGGATTGAGGGCACAGCTTAGTGGTACAGCACTTGCAAAGCATGCAAGCACAAGGCCCTGGGTTCAACCCCCAGAACCAAAAAAGAAAGAAAGAAAAAGAAAAAAGAAAAAAAAAAAACCTCTATTATTATAAAGTCTATTGTAAAGTCTATGGGATGCACATTTAGGTAACAACCGAAGGGGGCAGGGCAGAATATGATTGCAAGGGCTTCTGAGCAGTTGGCAGTATTTGATTTCTTGACAAGGGTCATGATTACAAGAGTGTGTTGCAATAATTTATTATGCTATATGTTTATTTTGTGTGGTTTAATATATTTTTTAACAATAATAAAGTTTAAAAGTATATCAAGAAACCTATTCTGAATCCCTTTGGGTCAATGTCACAGGACAACATTCTCCTGGCACACATCCAAAAACTACTTCTTGTATTGGCTTTTCTTTCTGACAGAGCCTTTTGCTTTGCCTTTTATAGAGTGACACTACTCCAGTCACATCATCTTTAGCCTCATCACTTATAAGCTAAAAAGTTGCTAAGAATAAAAAAAAATGAAATAATGTCATTTGCAGCAAAATGGATGGAACTGGAGAACATCATCTTGAGTGAACAGAAGCTCAAAAAGAGAAATACCATATGTTCTCACTCATATGTGAGAGCTGAATCTTACTTAAAGGAAAAAAAAACTTATACATAAGTTGACACATTTAAAATGCACAATTAAACTTAATGAAGAAAGGACAATATAAAGACTAGAAAGAAGGAGGGAAGGAGCTAGCAAAGGGAAGCAAAGAGTATGGAAGGTGGGATGGGGAAGCAATCAATGTAGAGGGTAAAGGGGGAGAGGATAATCTCAAGTAAACAATGCAACTTCACGGTACATTGGAAAAACAGGAAAATATAACCCAAATATACATATGAGTTTTACTACATATTAGTCAAAAGGTTCCATAAACCTGGTAAGTTGATAAAAGTATAACAAAAAGTGATGTAATAGTTTCATAATGGAAAAAGCCAATGTTGTATGACTCTCTACCCTACCATCATTTACCAATAAAGGGAGAGAAAAAAAAAGTTGCTAAGGAGACACTTTGCCCTTCAATTGGAATATTCCAGTTACTTAAACTGGACTATACACTAAGCACTGTGTTTAAAGACTCTTGAGAGTCCTTAGCTGGCTTTTTGGACCTTTGTTCCTTTACTGGGACAAAACCATGACACTCTCCTGTTAGCAATATTTGAGTTTAAAGCTTTTAATTAATTTCTGCATGAGAATTATTGTTTACTTGGTTGGCCTTGCTTTGTTTCATCTGAAAAATAATATCATGTATATTATATGTTCAGAGACTAAGCTTCAAGACACATTTAACTGAGTCACATGTTCCTATTTTTAAGTTACTCAATTTTTACCAATTTCAATTTTTTTTCCTACTTTCAAAAAGTTTTCTCCAGGCATGGTTGCACATGCCTGTAATCTCAGCACTTGGGAGGCTGAAGCAGAAGGATCAGGAATCTGAGCTACAGAAAGAGACTTTGTCTGAAAGACTAAAAAAGAAAAAGGAATTTTTCAGTCATTTTCTATAGGGTTTTGGCACTGTAAATTTCCCTGGTAAATTCCAAAATGTTCACATAAGATGATAGGAACTATTAATTTTGACTCTGCATTTTGATTCCAAAACACCAGATCAGCTCTCACCTATTTAAAATTTTCCATATTTTCCAACTGTAGTTACTCCTTTTGCTAGAATTACTCAGTGAGTTAATGTTTCCTCTGACTATGTTTCTATTTTTATTGTTTGAGATAGCCTGGATGTTGGTGACTTATTCCTGCAAATTATTTGCCATAGCCTTGTACTATTCCATGAAGACTTACAAACTTGTATGTCAGCCCAGGTTTTGAATCTGTTTTTTTTTTTTTATAGGAAAGATTTTTGTTTTCCTTTCTTACATTTTTAGACCCAATTCACCCAAGAAACAGATTTGAGTATATCATCTAATCCTGACATGGTCTTGAGAAATCAGTGTCCCACAGCAACCACAACTTCTACAAGCAGGTACTTCTCTTACGAGTCAGGCAATAGCAGGTACTCCAATTGTACCAGTTGTGAGTGTCAGATAGCTTGGGTTTTGAGGCAATGAGTTTGTTCCGGTATTTAGTGTGGTTTTCTTTTTCTATTATACTGGGAATGCCTTTCACAATGTATGTGGAGTTAAATTTAGTCTCACTTTTCCTGGACACATTCTTTAAATGTCTTAATGCTGTGGCAAGATAGGCAATATCTTTACCTGTACTATCAATGTTTTAATCCTTAACTTCCAGAAGTGGGAATGACTCACAGGGTTCAGTGGTATCAATGCCATGTTGTTAAGGCACTCCATTTCCTTTGACAGTTAATGGAAAAGTATTGGACCTGATGTGGCTACCTCACATACTCCCTAATTCTGAGCCCAGAGGCAGGACTTAAGATACTGTGGCATCTTTGGAATGATAGTACATTAGATTCCTCATTATGAAATTTCATTATTTATGTTCAAAATATAAAGAGAGCACCTTTCCCAAAGAATCTGTGCGCTCATCCAGCTCCTGCTCCATAGTAACTATGTGTGGCCAAAAGGCCATGATAAAAAATGTGGACATATTGGAAGAGACACATAGGACTTGGTGAAGGATACCAGACAGATATTAGAGAAATATAACCTAGAAAAAAAAAAACAGCAAGGAGTTAGACAGGAAGTACAACCCACATGACACTGCATCCTCAGTACTTCAGTAGTTATGTCACAAACCCTTCATCTACTTTGGTATGTCACCAAACACTTCATCTACTTTTATCTGGGCCAAAGAGCCATGCTGTTCAAATCTGGTTAAATCATTGACACACCCAGGACTCCAAACAACAAAAAAAGGACTGCAGCAGAAATGCCAAATACCAGAGATTAACATCTTCAACAATGGCAAAGGAACACTTCCATCTTTGAAACTTTAGTGTGCTTTATACAAAGCATTCTCTGCACTAGTTTGTTGTGGTTATAAAATAACTGGGAAAACAACTTACAGAAGTCTTCCCTTATCTACAGAGGATATGACCAAAAAATCCTGTGGTTGCCTAAAACTCTGGATAGTACTGAACCCTACATATACTATGTTTTTTCCAATACATACATACCTATGATCAAGTTAAATGTATAGATTAGGCATAGGAAGAGATTAACAATAACTAATAATAAAATGGAAATATAATAATACGCTATAATAAATGTTATTTAAAACTTATAAGTTGTTTATTTCTGGGATTTTCCATTTTCCGATTGTAGTAGAACACAGGTAACTGAAACCACGGAAAATGAAACTATAGTTAAGGGGAACTACTGTAGAGTACATTTGTGCTTATTTTCTATTTCCTATTTCTCTGACCAGAATCTTTTCCGCTTAAAACCCATTTCTTTAAAAGTAAGTCTATTAGAGATATGGCAAAATGAAAAGAAGAATATGCCTTTTAAAGATTGCACTATTTGGATCTAGCTGAATGAATCATTTATAGGGCAACTATCAGAAATGGGAAGTCCTCAGAAGATTGATGGTTCCAAGAGAAGGATGAGTTCAATCACAGACACAGTGAGTATGAAGTAGACCAAATACCCAACTAGAAAATGGTAAGCACCATTTGAAGATGAAGCTTTAAATGTAAGGCCAGAGATGTAGATATAAATTGAAGTAGTCAAATTAGGCAAGTTCTGACAAAGAACAGCAAAGTGAGAACAATAGATGGCCAATGACTGGCCACTTAGGAAACAGAAAGAAGTATCAGTGAAGGGTGAAAAGGGAACAATTTGAGAGACAGCTGGAGAATCAGGGAAGGTCAAAGGAAATCAGAGGAAAGGCTAGTTCACACAGTAGAGGGAAGCATTCAGAGAAGATGTTAATGATAATTGAAAAACTATCATTGGCAACTCTTTTTTTCTTTTGTTTTGTTGTTTATTGTTGTCTGTTTTTTGAGACAAGGTCTCCCTTTGTAGTCCAGACTGACCTCAAAGTCATGATTCTCCTGCCTCAGCCTTCCAAGTGCTGGGATTACCAGGGTGCACCATGACGTCCAGCTCACTGACAACTCTTAACAATCATATGCTAAAAGCATCCTAAGATTTTTAACTAAATATTTTACTCATTTGTCTGAAGCTTATCCCATTCCTATCTCCTAAACTAATATTCCTCATCATTCTGTGTTTAGGAATCACCTTGAACAAAGTCTGTAAAATCATCATTAGTGAAAGAACCAAATACAAGGGTCACATAAGCAACTGAATAAGTGTATAAGAGAAAATCAGCTCCTACTGGAACTATGCATTCATTCAACAAATATGTTTTGAGGGTCCAGTGTATGCTAAGCAGTGGTCTAGCAGATGGGCACACTGTGATGAGTTAGATACAGCTTTCTTATGCCAGATACATAATACCAAAAAAGAGAGGGACTGGCAAAGTTATGCAGCATTCTAGTAGCATTGAGGGCCTATAAATACAAATTATACAGGTAATTTTTATAAAACAAATATAAATCGATTATTTCAGTAACTATGTCCATTTCTCATGGAAGATCTAATTAGGTTGTTTATTCAAATATGAACCTTTGAAATTGTAGTCTCATTGGGCAGTGTTTCAAAATTATTTTCTTCATCTGATCTATTAAACCTTATGAAAACATCAAGGTCCTAAACACTGTTTTCTTAATCTGATCTGTATAAAACTTATAGGAAATAGTTAATAACATCGCCAGGGGGAGGGGTAGAGTAGGAAGGAAATATGAAGAAAAGGGAAGAATGAAGGTGAGTCTTGAAGAGTCCTGAAATAGCAAGAGGTGACAAACTCTAGACATTTATTAGACTGATCGGGATATATATGTAGAATTATGCCAAGTAACCTGGAGTTATGGGAAAACAGTATATAGACTGCATTTTATGCAAAATTAATGATCTAAGCATTTATGCTGACAGTCTGTTAGCATTAGAAAGTAAATTGTTTCCTAGACAAATGGTCTTCTGTAAATAGGATTAACCTTACACCAGGTTCAAGGTACAAGCTTGCAAACAGACCATTTCTAAAGTTTGGAGAATCTAATTGTTTGGCAATAAAACATAATTTCCTGGAGAAACAATGTAGCAAGTTTTCATTTCTAACTAGGGTAAAGGTTGAAGGAACTCACACTTGAGCATGTGACACTTTATAGATAACTTCTATTTATTTATTATTCCATTTATTTATGTATTTGTTTATTTTTGAGATAGGTTCTCACTATATATATCCCAGGCTGGCCTGGAACTCTCATTCCTCCTGCCTCAGCCTCCCAAGTGCTAGGATTACAGGTGCACTGCCATGCCTGGCTACAGGTGTTTTCATTTAATTCCCAATACAATCTATCACTGCAATAAACACAGGAGGAAACTGAGGCCCAGAGAATAGAAGTCACTTGCTCAGGGACAGCAGAATATGCCATAACAAAGTTATTCACAGCTGCGGCAGGAAGACTTAGTGAGTCCAGGTTATTGTCTAATTGTTACCAGTGGGAGGGCAGGCCTCCATGGGAGACCACAGGCAGCTCCCTCCCCAGTGCAGCAGATAATATCTTGATTAACTTGTGTTCAGCGCATAAAAGAATTTATATGAGACATAGAAATTATAATATAGAATACAGATTAAATTTATTCATGATAGAGGATACAGACATAGGTATTAAAGATAGTCCACCTTCATTGTTATAGTTACTGCTGCCTAGAACTGAGGTCACATGTGCCTTTTATAGTGAAGTTTGGGCCCTCAAAAAAGGTAAGAAACATTCCCTGGATCTGTGCCTGGAATGAGCTGATGGACTCCCCAGTGCCTTCTAAGGAATGAGCCCAGAAATGGACATTTTAAAAGCTTAGGAGTCTGGACAGCTGTGATCTTGATAAAGGAGCAGCCTCCGCTGAACAAGGTTCCTTTCATTCTTGGGTCTGGGGTGTGTCTCAGTCTACATCGTCCTTCATGGCTGAATGCAGGGGTGATTTTAGTCCTCTGCTTCCTCCTTACAGGGAAGCACTGAGCACTAGATCAAGGCATTTATCTCAGAGGGAGCTTACATTGAGATTCATGTCTCCGGTGGGTGGTGAGCGTATCGCTGCAGAGTAGATCGCTGCAGAGTAGATCGCTGCAGAGTAGGTTGTTACAGAGGCCTCTTGATTCCCTTTCTTCCTGCTCTATCATAATGTGTTGTAATAACTCAGATGAAAAGTTTTTGTTTTGTTTTGTTTTGTTTGTGGTACTGTGGTGTTGAACCCAGGGCCTGCGCATACTTTGCAAGTATTTTAGTATTGAGCTGCATCCCCAGCCCCCCTGCCTTTTTAATTTTTTTTTAATCTTGACTCAGGGTCTCACTAAATTGCACAGGCTACCCCCGGCCTCAAACTTGCAATACTTCTGGCTCTACCTCCCAAGTTGCTGGGATTACAGGTGTGCACCGCCACACCCAGCTGATAAACAGTTTAAATTGATATTCTATCAGGGGTGTGTGTGTGTGTGTGTGTGTGTGTGTGTGTGTGTGTGTGTTCTTTTCCCAGAAAGCCTCTCCAAACCCCTCCACACATATCAATTTTCTTTCTCTTTTCTTTCTCTTTATGGATTAAATATTAAAGACAAGATTAACTTGGCTGAGTCAGCCAACGTCCAAGGTATCCTCCAAAAAACATCACAGATCAAGGGCAAGGACCAGTACTTGAGGGTTAATGATCTGACATTTTCTAATGTCTGAAGTTCTAGGCACTTTCCAGAATGCTGCCTGAGTGCTTCTGTTGCAAGGATGCATGCCTGACCTGCCAGGCAGCTTCAGGGTAAGAAAGGACCTCTTTGGTTTCTGACCAGGTACTAGACCTGTCAGACTCCTTGAGGGTGGTCTCAATACCCTAGGTTCCTTCTAATTAACTCTACCTCCTGTTCTGTATGTTCTTCTTTACAAAGGTGGTCTGCTGGCCTTACGCATAGAGACAGTGGCAATGCCTATGTTTCTAGAAGGTAAGAGTATGGTGGGAATTACAGGGTAATTGTAACTAGTTTTTCATAAATGATATAGTAAAAAGAGAACCTTAAAGATACTTTGATTTAGCATACTTGGTGTCCAAATTAGAAAAAAAGAGAGAAATAAAGCTTTTTATAATGCTGTATACTATAATAATGGGCTTCCAAAATAGCTCAATTGGGATGGGTACCACTAGCACCTACCTGTAATCCCAGCAACTCAGGAGACTGAGGCAGGAGGATTGCAAATTGGAGACCAGGGGCAGCCTGTACAATTTAGTGAGACCTTTTCTCAAAATAAAAATTAAAATGGACCTGAGGGTGCAGCTCAATGACAGAGCACTTGCCTGACATGTGTGAGGCCCTGGGTTCAACTCCCCAGTACTGAAAAATAAATAAATAACAAAATAGGTCAAGTGTTGTTCAAGCAATAGACATTTCTTATGAAAGAATGTCCTTTGACCTCAAGGGGAGATTATCACCCACAAATACTTTTGGCCCTGAATAATTTTACCCATAAAAAAGAAATGATTACTCCCTTGAGGAGAAAGGGACAATATAACAGAACCATCATTTATATTTAGAATGTATATTTACCCCACAGCAAAGCAAGGGATAGAGGTCATCTAAGGATTTGCCCAAGATAGAAACCATTCTATTGCCAAGTTCTCGTGGCTCAGTCTCAGTCCCTGGGGATAAGAAGCAAAAAGTCATTCAGTGTCAGTTTGGAATTGATGCGTAGCTATGTGGGCTATTCTATATCTTTCTTGCCCTTTTGTTATATTTTTGATACACTATAATAATAATTACTAACATTTATTAGCTTCATATAAGTACTGCCCTAAATTCTTTACTTGATTACTTGTTTCGTGTTTGCAAAAAAATTTGTGCAGTTACTCCATTTCATAAAGAAAGAAATTGAAGCACAGAAGTACCTGGTCACATTGATGGTACTCTGGTTATCTTCTGTGGCCTAATAAAATTACCTCAAAACTTCATGGCTTACAACAACAATAATTGCCTTCTTGTTATGTCTCCTGATTCTGGGAGTTGACTGGGCTCAGCTAGATGATTCTCACCTAGTGTTAATCACTTAGCATCTTCTGTGGGCCTGCAGTTAGATGGTAGCTGAGGCTGAAGTTGTTTTGAACATTTCCTCCTTCATGTGACTGTTGGCTGGAACCGCAGATGGGGCTGTCATGCAGAACACTACACATGCCTCCTCCATGTGTCCTGGACTTCTCCATAACATTGAAGCCAGGCTCTAAAAACAGTCATCCCAGGAGGACAGGTAAAAGTTTTATTGCCTTTTTAAACAAAAGCCTTAAATTTAGAATTAATAGTAGCACTAAAAATTACAAATATATGGAGTAATAAAGTCCAAAGAACTCATTTAGATCACCCCATGGTGAGATCTTCTATACCTGTACAACAATACCAGAACCAGAAAATCTACATTTGCACAATACTGTTAACTAGACTACAGGACGTATTGTTTTTCCAGCTGTCACCTGCATTTGTATGTGTATGTTTGTGTCACACAAAGGGACTCTTTCATACTATACCTTTATAGTTACAACCTCTACCAACCACCATACCCATCTGCTTACAAACACTAATCTGTTCTCCATCTCTAACATTTGGTCATTTCAAGAATGTCATATAAATGGAGACATACAGTATGTAACCTTTTAAGATAGGCTTTTTCACTATGCAATTGCCTTTGAGATCCATCCAACTATTCATGTATCAACGGTTCCTTTTATTGCTGAGTAATAGTCCTCAAATGACTTCTAAGATTTATCCATGGAATCACAGTTTTACTTCGTGATTTCAGCATGTTTGAGATTCAAGAGAAGAGAATAGCACCCCAGCCCCTCCTTGATGAGAGTAGTGCCAAGATCACTTTGTAAGAAAAGCAAGAGGAGAATTGCTGTGGAAATCAAAACCTGCCACAGACAGAAAGTGGTAAAGGTGAGACTCAGACCCAGATCGTTTGACTCTAGTCCCCTTTCTCAGAGTGACAACTTGCGCAATCATCCTACCACACTGGGAAAGAAATCCTTGCAAGCTTCATCAAGGAATAGCTCTAAAGACATGTTAAATATACAGCACTAGCTTTATTTAAGTGCTAGGGTTTAGTTAAATTGGTAAAGTGCTGCTCCACAATTTCTGAGGACCCAGGTTCCATTCTCAGTACCACCAAAATGGGAGCAGGACCCAGCAGCCCACTCCTGAAACAATCCTGAAACAATCAGCCATTGAAAAGTCTATGAATCTGACACAACTTGATGGCACCTAGCAACAATAACAACAACAAATGTTCATTGGAAAAGAACAAAATAAAAAAAAATAGTAAGAAACATTTAGGTGAGTAGCCTAGAAATAAAAAAGATAGATATCATTCCTTTTTCATTCTACTAAACTTCCAATTTCCTAACTTTCTGTTTACTGAATATACTCCTTGAAAGTTTACCACTAAGGAAGATCTCTATACTCACTAAATTTGGAACCACACTTTTATCTTAGATTACCCAAATTGTTCTATCTTCGGCTAGGTAGATTATCCAGGATACTAGACTAAGAGGAGCCTGCAGCCATAGCCCTGTGGCATCTGATCCCATCAGATCTTGGAAGCTAAGCAGGGTCGGGCCTGGTTAGTACTTGGATGGGAGACCACCTGGGAACACCAGGTGCTGTAGGCTTGGGAGAAGGACCCAGAAACCCACTCCCAAAAATCAATCTGCCATTGAAAACCCTATGAACAGGAAAGACGCACTGATAATAGTATTTCCTCTGTTGTATGTAGGGTCACTATGAGTCACAGACCGACTCAATGGCACCAAACAACAACAGACTAAGAGGAAGAAGATCCTGGAACCACAGTTCTACTATCACAAATAAGTTAATGCTCTCCACTCCAGGGCTATCAGTAGCCATGCACACATTTATGTGAATTAGAAGAGGTTACTCCTTTCTCTGGGCAGATGCACCCTGGCACCAGTTACCATGGCGTGATCTTTGTTGCACTCACCAGTCCTCAACCCACACATCAATCTTTGGCAGCTCTGCCTCTCCTCCTCTTTTCCATTGGTTCCATAAACATTTGAGTCCCTGTCATAAGCCAAGAACTTTGCTAGGTACTAGAAGTACAAGCACCTAACAACAATAACAAAGGAGTACAAGCACATTCACAGTGCCTCAAGGAACTTACAGACTTTGGGAGGAGCTGGCCAGCGAGCAGAGAACACAACATGGTATCATAACTGTATGACAGAAGTCCAGGCAGCATGACCTAGACCAGGATAAGGAAATGGTCCTTAAGGAAGGTGTCCAAAACGATGAGTTTCCTGAGCTGAATTTTAAAAAGCCAAAAAGGATTTAGCCAAAGTAATGAAGGGATTGTTGTTGTTGTTGTTGTTGTTGTTAGATGCGATTGAGGCCAGTCCAACTCATAGCTACCCTATGTACAACAGAGCAAAACACTCTGTGCCAGACACACAATCTTTTTTATGTTTAAGCCCATTGTTGCAGATAATGTGTCAATCCATCTAGTGGAGGGTTTTCCTTTTTTTTTTTTTTCGTTGGCCTGTCACTCTCCCAAAAATGACGTCTTTCTCCAGGGATTGGTCCCGCCTGGCTATACTTCCAAAATACGTAAGACACAGTCTAGCCATCCTTGCTTCCAAGGAGCACTCTGGTTGTACTTCTTCTAGGACAGATCTGTTGGTCCTTTTGGCAGTCCATGCTATATTCAATAGACATCTCCAGCAAGCATCAATTCTTCTCCTGTCTCCCTGTTCAATGTCCAGCTTTCAGCCTGATAGCAACATGCAAGTCCCCACAACACGGCTAACTGACAGACATGTTGGGGGAAAGTAGGGGTTAAGGAAGAGAAATGGAAAGCAGTGATCCTGGGAATGGGCAGCAATCACACAGTGGGTGGGGGTGGCAGAGTAGGGGGATTAAGGGGAGCTCAAGGCCACTGCTAATTCTATAAAGACTTCTTTGTGACTTAGAAAAAGGCCTCACAAGTCCCCAAAGAAAGGGCAGCCGTAGTTTTCTAGGGCTGTGATAAGAGGTTGCTACAAAGTTGGTGGTTTAACATCATAGAAAATTTCTCACAGTGGTTAAGGCCAGAAGCCTGTCAGCAGAATTGATTCCTTCTAAAGGGATAATCCATCCCATGCCTCTCTTCTGGTTGTAGCTGGCAATCCCTGGCTTTCCATAGCTTAAAGTGAAGAGGATTTGAAACATTTACTAATAAAGATGAAAGAACACAGCCTTCAGTATGGATTGTGCCCTAACATCAACAAAACAAAAATCCTTACAACTGGCTCAGTATGCAACTTCATGATAAATGGAGAAAAATTGGGGTTGTCCAAGATTTTGCCTTACTGGGTTCTACAGTCAACACCCGTGGAAGCAGCACTCAAAAAATTAAAAACTACATTGCATTGGGAAAAGCTGTTGCAAAAGACCTCATTAAAGTGTTGGAAAGTAAAGATGTCACATTGAAGACAAGGGTACTCCTAACTCATGCCATGGTATTTTCAGCCTCGTCAGAGGGTGGTGAATGCTGGACATTGAATAAGGGAGACAGGAAAAGAATTGATGCTTTTGTATTATGGTGCTGCAGATGAATATTGAATATACCATGAACTGCCAAAAGAACCAACAGATCTGTCCTAGAAGAAATACAACCAGAGTGCTCCTTGGAAGCAAGGATGGCTAGACTGTGTCTTACGTATTTTGGAAGTATAGTCAGGAGGGACCAATCCCTGGAGAAGGACATCATTTTTGGGAGAGTGACAGGTCAACGAAAAAAAAGGAAAACCCTCAACTGGATGGATTGACACAGTGTCTGCAACAATGGGCTTAAACATATAAAAGATTATGTGCCTGGCACAGGACTGGGGAGTGTGTTGTTCCATTGTACATAGGGTCCCTATGAGCTAGACCCAACTTGATGGCACCTAACAACAACATAGATACATCACTCCAATCTCTGCCTCCACCTTTACATGATAGAATACTTCACTGTTTTTCTCTTCCCCTCTCTGTGTCTTCTCTCTTCTTAAAAAGATATTTGTCATTTGTTTTAGGACCACCTCATTCAAAGATCCTTTCGCCAAATAATTCACATTCACAGCTACTAGAAGTTAGAATTTGAACATATCTTTTTGGGGTCTCCAATTCAAGCCACTATAATCCTTTTAGCAGATGAATCCCCTCAGCCAAGTAGGGCCCAGAGCAGGGCACAAACCATACAAGCATCACAGTAGGCCTGGCCTAGCCAAGGGCCTTGTGTCTTATCTACACCATTGAGGAAATGTGTATTCTAAAGGGACTTCATCTGATGAACATTTTGGAAAACTTGCTATAACAGTAGTGTGGAGAACAAACTATTGACAAGGTGACAAAGATTGTTCTCTTGGAGAAACTTAGGCTTCTGAATCTTTCACTAGCCCCATGTATGCACGATTTTGTAAAATTCAGTTTTAGCAAGAACTCTGACAAGTTAGTTTAGCAAGAGCCTCCCAGCCTCCATATCTGATTACCCTCCATGTCTTATTGGCTTCCTCATTCTCCCTCACCTCCCAGGTAATATCTGCTCTCCCTGATCTGTCTTCAACAAGACACTGTTAGGTCAGTTTAGCAGGAATCCCCTTATCTCTGCTGTTTCCTCTTAGTATTGTCACATCCACTGACCCCCCACACTGCTCCTTAGCTATAAATTCCCACTTACCCATGCTGCACTTGGAGCTCAGCCCAACCTCCCTTCCTTACTGCACAACCTGCTGCAGTGGTCCCTATTCCCACAGAGATATTGCTGAATAAAGTCTTTCTTACACAGCTTAACAGGTATCACTGAACAATATATTCTTTAACAAAGAGTAAGGGACAGGCAGGTAAGAGAAAGATGGCTGTATTAGGAACAGCAATACCAGTGAGGAGGGTGTTGCAAGCAGCCAGAAGGGCTTCCAAAGCAACGCCAGTGGTGGCAGGGATAAAAGAAAAAACACTGCTGTGAAATACAAAGGGCAGGCTCAGAAGATTTGGAACTGGAAGGCGGAGTTAAGACAGAGCAGGCAATCAAAGTGATTCCAAAATCTCTAGGCTTGAGCAACTGTGTAAACTCTGGGTAAACTGTGCCACACACAGAACCTAAAAGAGCAACAATTTTAAAAAGTGACGATAATTACAGTTTGGGCTTTGTTTAAGGTAAACTGCCTGAGAAAATATCAAAATGAAACTTTTGAACAACATAGTTGAGAGATTCAGTGTGAAAAGTAACTAAATCCCAAGAGTATCATTTTACTATCTCAAGGCAAGCAAAAAATGAAAAATTGGCGGTTTCCTATGAAAGTTAGTTTTCTGTAATTTGACACTTCTAAACTTCCATTCTCCCATTCTTTTCTGTAGTGTTCTTTTGTCTTCCATAGCTTCTGACTTAATGTTTTCTCAAACCCAAGAAACCTTAAAACCTGCAAAGAAACCTCCCTACTGTCTAGAAGGAAGAAAATTCGGTCTGAACAAGGAGTTCAGAATTCTCTCTTCCAAACCACTCTCCTCCATGTTGGCAAAATTGGGTTGCTCATATTTTCTTAAAACCCTAAATGTTTGGTCATAATTAATGAAAACAAAGTGTATCCTGAAAGGTTAGGAAATTTACAGATACACAGAGAGGATGAGCCATTTGCCTATAGGAGGGCTACTGCAAAAGAGGAGACACGTTTTCCCTGTAGGCATTTCTGAGCTTCCAGTAAATAACACTCAACCGAACTCTGCCTGTTCACCCTGGTGATAAGGGAGGACCTAGAGTGAGAAGCCAAATCTCTGTCACTCCAGGACTTCTGTTCATCAAGGAGATGCATCACTTTCTCTGCAAAGGACATGTAAAAATTAGTCTTCAGAATAATCTGGGTTGGGGTTTAGCTCAGTTGGTAGAGTGCTGCTCCACACTCTTTGAGGATCCGAGTTCAATCCCCAGCACCACAAAAAACGAGAGAAGGACATGACAATCCACTCTTGAAGCAATTCCGAAATAGCTGTTGAGAACCCTATGAGGGTCGCTGTGAGTCGGACTCAACTCAACAGCACCTAACAACAACAACACACACAATAAAAATAATCTGCAGAACTCTCACCTTTCACTCTAAGTCAAACCTGGTCAGGAATGAAAACAAATCCTGTTCAAAAATGGTAATAAAGAAGCTGAATTTAATCAAGCAAGTAATGATAGTAAGTTACAGAATATTTCATTACAAATTTAAAGAAAAGGAATGACAAGGAAAGCTGGGGGGGCGGGGAACCTTTACTAAATTCTTGGAACTTTCCTTCATGCTACTCTGTAAAGTATTATTATGTTATACTGATTAAAATAGTGATCATTTATTCTAAATTCTATGATGAAGAGATTTACAGTAGAATGTTTATCATCTCTTTCTGAATGATGTTCTTTATAGGACCCCACTTTCAAAGGATTGCCCAGCATAGCAACATGGTTTAGAATGTAGCACAAATTCTAAAAGAAATTGTAGGGGTATGAATAGGTTGGGATGGCATTTACTATTATACAGAAAGACTGGTTTAAGCAACTAACAGCATTTGAACATTAGAGCCTGTGTTCAGAAAATTACTTAGTTTATTGACTCTACCAAATCTCTTTTTTTTTTTTTTTTTTTTTTGGTACTAGGGATTGAACCCAGGGCCTCGCGTTTGCATGCTCTGCAAGTGCTGGACCACTGAGCTGCACCCTCAGCCCATTTTTTTACTTTTTGGGACAGGGTCTCGCTAAATTACACAGACTGCCTCTGGTCTGGAACTTGCAATCTTCCTGCCTCCACCTCCCAAACTGCTGGGATTACAGGTGTGCGCCACTGTGCCCAGAGACTCTACCAAATCTCATATTGAAGGACACTTATTTAATAAAATTTTTCACTTTGCAACCAGCCATTGTGATCAGAAATTGTGATGTTAAGAAAAAAATCCTAAAGATTTAAAATACAGCAATCTAGTAACCTATTGGTTCTACAGTCTTTGATCCAAAGCCTAGGCCAAATTTCAGATGGCCAAAAGGGAACAAAAGATACATTCTACATGTTACAACCCCCTTTAGAAGAATCTGGAGCAGTTCCCTATATATGAACACATGATATTTTTATAGTCAAACATGAATATTCTCACTGAAAGAGACACATAAGGACTATAGCTTGTGTCTGTGAAGATCAGATTATAAATATATTAATTAACTAATTCAATAGTTTAAAAAAACTGGGCCTGATCACACATGCCTGTAATTCCAACACTTTGGAGTTAGAGGTAGGAGGGGTGTAAGTTCAAGGCCAGCTTGGGCTACATGATGAGCCCTGTCTCAAAAAGTAAAAACAAACCAGAGCAAAACAAAACAAAACAAAAAATACTTACAGCTTTCAAAAGTTTTAAGATTTTTAAATTGCTGAAAAGGAGCTGTAGGTTTATAGGTAATAATTCATCTGTTCTTGAAGAAGAAAATGACTACCAACAAAGAGCCTGGGTGTGTGTGAGGTAGAGTTCCTCCAAGATTCAAACTGCAAGGGTGGTGGTGGAGGAGATACATGAGGACAACTATCAAAATAGGAGAATAAAATCACACAAGATAGCTGGAAGGACCAGATAGAACTTTCTGAGCTCCATGACAAGAGTTTATGGAAAGCTCAGCATTCCTCAAATCTGTGGTAGATCTAGAGTATTATACCAACGTTAGAGGATACATCAAAAGCAGTAAATTTAAAAGGGGAATTTTACAGTGATAAGGTCCTCTGTTAAGAAAAAAGAATGATCTCAAATAAACAACCTAACTTTATGCCTCAAGAAAGAGAAAGAAGAAAAAACTAAGCCCAAAATTAGCAGAAGGAAAGAAATATTACGGACCAGAGAAGAGCTAAGTGAAATAAGGCTAGAAAAACAATGGCAAAGATCAATGAAACTGAGCTTTTTTTTTAAAGATAGATAAAATTGTCATACCTTTAGCTAGACTGAGAAAGACCCAAATAAGAAAAGAAAGAAAAGACATTACAATAGATATCACAGAAATGCAGAGGATCAGAAGAAGCTTCCATGAACAATTGTGTGTCAACAAATTAGACTACCTAGAAGAAATCATTAAGTTCTTAGACACATATAACCTACCAAGACTGCATCATGAAGAACCACAAAATATAAACAGGCTGATAATGAGGGGGGATACTGAATTAATAATCAAAAACCTCAGCCAGGCATGGGGTGCATACCTATAATCCCTGCACTTGGGAGGCAGAAGCAAGAGGATCACCACAAGCCAGCCTACTCTACCTAGCGAGTTCCAGGTCAGCTAAGGCCATATAGCAATATCCTGTCCAATAATAATAATAATAATAATAATAATAATAGATAAAAAAAAAAACATGCTGGGCGCAGTGGTGCACACCTGTAATCCCAGCGGTTTGGGAGGCGAAGGCAGGAGGATCACAAGTTCGAGACCAGAGGCAGTCTGGGTAACTTAGTGAGACCCTGTCTCAAAAAAAAGTTAAAAAAAATGGGCTGGGGTGCAGCTCAGTGGTCCAGTACTTGCAAAGCATGCAAGCGCAAGGCCCTGGGTTCAATCCCCAGGACCGCAAAAAAAAAAAAAAAAAAACTTCTCAACAAAGAAACTATCAAGAGTCGATGGTTTCAATTGTGAATTCTACCAAACCTTTTAAGAAGAATTTATGTCAATTCTTCTGTAATGCATCCAAAATACTAAAGAGGAGAGACTGAAAAATGGACAATGGACCTAAATAGGCATTTCTCAAAAGAAGACATACAAATTGCTAATGGGTACATGGAAAAAATGCTCAATACCACTAATTGTCAAGGAAATGTCAGAATTGTTGTTGTTGTTAGGTGCTGTCGAGTCGTGTCCAACTTATAGCGACCCTCATAGGGTTTTCAATGGCAGATTGTTTCAGGATTGCCTGGGGAGTGGGTTGCCACATCCTTCTCCCATTTTTGTGGTGCTGGGAGTTGAACTCAGGACCTCAGAGGCTGCAAAGCAGCACTCTACCAACTGAGCTAAATCCTAGCCCAATGTCAGAATAGCTATTATCAAATTATCTAAAAGACAAAAAAAAAAAAAAAAAAAACAAGCACTGGAAAGAATGTAAAGGAACTCTTGCACACTATTGATGGGAATGTAAATTGATAGAGTCATTATGGGACATAATATGGAGATTCCTCAAATAATTAAATACAGAATTACCATAATTTAGCAATCCCACAGAAAATGATATCAGTATATGAAGAGATATCTACACTCCTGTGTTCAATGCTACATTATTCATAATAGCAAACAACAAAAGTGTCAAACAATGGATGAGTGGGTAAGGAAAATGCAATTATATATAGATAATACATAATAAATATAAATATATAATTTATTCAACCTTGAAAAAGAAGGAAAGTCTTTGTCATTTGTGACAATATGGATGGACACAGAAGACATTATTCTCGGTGAAATAATCCAGGCACAGAAAGACAAATACTGGACGATCTTATTTATATATGAAATCTTATGAAGCAGAGGGTAGAAGGATGGTTACTAGGGGCAGGGGGTAGGGAGTAGTGGAGAACTATTGGTCAAGAAGTACAAAGTTTCAGTTACTCAGAATAAACAAGTTCTGGAGAACTAATGTACAACATGGTGACTATAGTTAATAATAAAATATTGTACACTTAAAGTTTGCTCAGCCAATATTAAGATATAATATATATAAAATCTTAAATGTTCTTACCACATGCACACAAAGGTTCCTTCATAATGTCATAGTTGTAGATATGTTCATTAGCTTGATTATGGTCATCATTTCACAATATATATGTATATCAAAAGATTATACTGTAGGGTTTAGGATATAGCTCAGTGGTTGAGTCCTTGTCTAACATACACAAGGCCCTGAGCCCAATTTCCAGTACTGTGAAAAAAAGAATCAAGTTGTATTTTAATACATACTTTTATTTGTTAATTATGCCTGAATAAAACTGGGAGAGAATAAAATTCCATTTAAAAAAGTGAAAAACAATAACTGAAATTGGGAGGTGCCTGGAGGAAAAAATTGAATTTTGAAGCAATTTTGAAAGTACAAATATTTTATGTTTATAATTTCAAAAGAGTATATAGAAAACATGCTGAAAATAAATAACAGGTCAATGTTCTAACCCCAACATAACACGGGACTTTCTGTATCACACCTATGAACTTTGTTAGAATGGATTAAATCTACAGAATGCTCATAAAAGCACAACACTCATGCTGGAAGGTTTTATTTGATGAACTCAAATGAGTTACCAATTTCATAGTACAAAGAAAAAGCACCAGAGTATGAGTATTGTTTGCTGTTATTATAGAAACACTATTATAAACTCGCCTGCAGCCATAGCCCTGTGGCATCCGATCCCGTCAAATCTTGGAAGCTAAGCAGGGTCAGGCCTGGTTAGTACTTGAAGGGGAGACCGCCTGGGAACACCAGGTGCTGTAGGCTTGGGAGACGGACCAGGCAACCCACTGCCAAAAATCAATTCGCCATTGAAAACCCTATGAACAGCAGAGAAGCACTGACAATAGTGTTTCACCTGTTGTATGTAGGGTCGCTATGAGTCAGATACCGACTCAACGGTACCTAACAACAACAACAACATTATTAACTCTGCTCTCAGCCTGATATGGCCATGGACACCCAGGTTACATCTAAAAGCCAAGCCTGCTTTAGAAGTCTGAGTGCATTTCTGAAAGCTTTGATCTGATCCACTTACAACTAGTGATTAAAATAAACCAGATTTGTTGTTGTTGTTGTTATTGTTGTTGTTGGAGAAAGGGTTTCACTATGTAGCCCAGGCTGGTCTAGAACTCACTATCCAGGATTACAGGCCTGTGCCACCACACCCAACTTAAACTAGATGTTAAGCAGGAAATGGAGAGAGAACTAACTGCAGATGACTGATCTAACTAAAATGATGATGAAAATATAAATTCTTTTCCTTCTTGTCTCCATAATTCTCAGATTAATTTCATTAAATGCTCCATGGAACTGGGGAAGGAGGTATACTCTCTGCTTGCAGGGTTCAATATACAACTATTAATTAGATTGGTGATTTTCAACGGAAGGTTTCAACAGAAGGAAAGAGAAAGTAGTAGCAGGGAGGGAGAAGTGAAATGTATAGTTTGATAAAAGCATGTTCTGTAGCACATCATAATTTTATTTTACAGAGCATTGTGAGAAGCTTCTTGTTTTGAGAATATAAATATTTAGGAAATATTAAGGAAGATGAATGAGGGATTGTCTACAAATTATGAGAACGTGAACATTAGTCCCATTTATTTTATTGCTCAGATCCCTTGATAGCCTTTGTTAATTTTTATCAAGTACTGAGAACAGGGAGTTAATGTTGGTTTGGGATATTTTCTTTAATCTGCGTCAAGCTGTACCGTATCTAGCAATATTGCTCAACATTTGTGAAATGACATTGGCACCATTTCCTGGTTTCAAGGCTACTGATTTTTTTTCAGTACTCAGAGATTGAACCAAGTGCTACACAAGTGCTCTACCACTGAGCTGCACCCCAGACTCCTTTATTTATTTATAATTTGGAGATAGGATCTCACTAAGTTATACAGTCTGCCTTTGGCCTCATATTTATGATCCTCCTGCCTCCAAGTCCCAAGTCACTGGGATTAAAGGCATGTGCCATGGTGCCTGCCTTAAAAGTGATGAAATCTTTTTCTCTTTTTATTTTTATTTTCATTTTTTTCAGTTCATTTTGGTCAATACTTGGAAGCAGTTTATCAGCTTGTACTTGTTTCATATTCTTTCTCTAAGTTCCAAGAAATCCCTTTAAAGCGGTAAAAACAAGACCAACAAGACAAAAACAAGACAACAGATTAATTGTGGAGCGTTTATACAGTGAAATGCTTGGGAGCCATTCATTGTAATGGTATGTTGTTGTTAGGTGCCATAGACTCGGATCCAACTAATACCTACTCTAAGTACAGCAGAACAAAACACTACCTAACACTGTGCCATGTACATCTTTTTATGTTTGAGCCTATTATTGCAGACACTATGTTTCTTCTCATTTTGAGTCGTGCCACAACAACAAAAGGAGGTCCCAGGGGCTTTACTCCATTCCTATAATTAAGGTGGGCTGGGGTTTAGCTCAGTGGGTAGAGCGCTGCTCTGCAGTCTCTGAGGCCCCGAGTTCAATTCCCAGCACGGTAAAAAATGGGAGAAGGGCCTGGCAATCCACTCCCAAGGCAATCCTGAAGCACTCAGCCATTGAAAACCCTATGAGGGTCGCTATGAGTTGGATACCGACTCAACGGCACCTAACAACAACAACATAATTAAGGTAAACTCTACTTTGAGGAGGCAAGTCTTCCCCAGTCATTTCTTGAATGACTTCCAGCCTGGAGGGCTCATTTTCCAGCACTATATTTGACAGTGCTTTTTTGCTGTTCATAGCATTTTCAATGGTTAATTGTTTCAGGAGTGGACTGCTGGGTCCTTCTCCCTAGTTTGTCTTAGTCTGAGAAGCTCAGCTGAAACCTGTCCACCATGGATGGTCCTGCTGATATCTGAAATACTGGTGGCTTAGCTTTCAGCATCACAGCAACACGAAATTCCCCACAGCACCACAACCTAACACATATGGGAGTGTATTTATGGGCATGGGAAGACATTCTTGATGTGCTTTGGACTGAAACAAAGATAAGAGAGGTTACAGGATAGCATATTGTTTTGGTTAAAATACTATAAATCATAACAAACATTCAGTAAATACTTTTGATCTGCCAGGTGCTATTTTAAGCTATACACATGAATGAACCCATTTAGTTCTTGCAACAGCCTAATGAAGTAGGTATCATTACTATCTTTCTTTCAGCCAGATGTGGTGGTGAATGTCTGTAATCTCAACAATTTGGGAGGCTGATGCAAGATGATTACAAGTGTAAGGGCGGAGGCAACCTGTGTAACTTAGCAAGACCTTGTCTCAAGATAAAACATTGAAAAAAGGGATTAGGGGTACAGCCCAATGGTGAAATGCCCTGGATTCAATGCCCCAGTACCACAAAATCATCATCGTCATCATCATCATCATCATCACCATCATCATCATCTTCCTTTCACAAACAGGAAAGTCAGGCTCAGTGAACAAAGCAACTTAAAACTTTTTTTTTTAGAAATTTTTAATGTACATCATAATGTGATTCATTTTGACATGCTTTTCATTGTGACAATTTTCATATATGCAATTTGATAAACATTATTCATATACGTTACCCCTTATCCTCCTCTGTGTTTCCCCCCCTCCTCCCCTTCCCATCTGAGTTTCCCATCCAAGTCTTCTCTATCTTTTACTATGTAGTATTTTTCTATAGAAGCAACTTAAAACTTAAGTCACACAACCCTAAGTGGCCACAGCAGGATTTCATAAGCCTCGTGCTATATTCTCCCCATACAGTTGGGATTTTACAGGGCAGATAAATGAAATCCTTTTCTATTTGCCCAGACTTGGGGCCATTGAGACACAGACACAGAAACCAGGCAAAGAAAATGTCAACTTGATACCCAGGAAAGCTGGTATTGAAGGAATGGTTTGGCTTGCTAGTGGCCATGCAAACACTTCACTGTTTTTGAGGCCAATTTGCCAACCCAGGCACAGCACTGCTGCATATCTCTGTCCCCACTTGTGGAGCCTGATCCAACCATGGAAGAGCTAGCAGAAGGCACTTCCATACTTACCACTCAGGTAATCCAGTGGGGAATGTGTTCTCTAAAATTCATACATGTAGAAAGATGTCTGCAAAAAAAAATAAGAAGAATAATTATAATTATCTTGTGTTACAGCCCAAGAATTGTAATGCTTCTCAAGAAGATGATTCTTGAAAGGAGAAAATAAGGCATGAGTCAAAGGGGATGCTTAAATAATTTTCTGATACTTGTCATTAGGAATGTATCAGTTAGGTACATTCTGCCCAGATTGGAGTAGACATATGGAAATTCACTGTACAGATTCTACAAGTTGTTTATTACTCACTGTTTCTCCATCTCCTGTTATATGTAGCCCTTTTTGCAGATTATAATATAATAGCTGGGGCTGGGATTTAACTCAGTTGATTGAGTGCTGCTCTGCACTCTCTGAGGCCCTGGGTTTGATCCCCAGCACCAAAAAACAGGAGAAGGACCTGGCAGTCCACCTGAGAAACAATCAGCCATGAAAACCCTATGAATAGCAGAGAAGCACTGACATAGTGCCAGGCCTGGCACAGTGTCTGGGGGTGTTTCATTCTGTTGTCCATAGGGTCACTATGTATGTATGAGTTGGTCCTGACTCACCGATACCTATAAACATGTAATAGCTGATGAAATGATGGCTCCTATCTGACAAAGCATTTTGAGGGCAGCAAGAACAATGAAATGTATTCTCTCCAATAGCAATACAGAAAGGAACTGTTTCTAAAATGGTAATGAGGCAGGATAGAAAGGCAGAGAAACATGGGTGAACATGGAAAGGCAAAGAGCTTTCACCTCAGGATCTGGTTTGAATCTCACCAGCTGAGAGTAGAGAACTTTGACACAAACACAAGAAGACTGCTGTGAAGACTGCCTGCATAGAGATATGACTTTTCGAGAGACATTTTAAATAATGAAAATGTTAACATAGCAATAAGCCACGCTTGGTGTCAAAATGTATGTAACCTTTAAGTTTTGCCTTCCCCTCTATGATTCTGTGCTTCTTTCAGACATGCCTGGGGCAACTCCCTTGTGATTCTTTTCTCAAAACTAGTACAGTGTATAATCTCATTTTACTAAAGGGAAGTTTCTTTAATAGAAAAACTTAAAAAATGGAACTTCTTCTTTTGATGTTATTAGCACCTCCCCAAACTATGATGGGCTTTTCTAGGCTCACATCACACTAGGAGCCCAGAGCTGGGTGCCCAGGACTGACATTACACAGGGTGTGCCCTAGGATAAATAAAACCGGAGGGAAAAAGTACACATCCCTGTTTTTTTGCCTTCTGGCGATTTGCTCCCTTAGTAAGTTCTTGTCTGTGCCAATCTCTCTCTCTCTCTCTCTCTCTCTCTCTCTCTCTCTCTCTCTCTCTCAATGCCCACATGCATTCTGAAGTGTAGACCTAATAAACTCTATAACTTTGTTTCACTCTCTCTGGCTTGTCCTGAAATTCTTTTCTGCAACAAAGCCACAGACCCAACTTGACCTCAGTGGAGATTCAAACTGAGGGAACTCCTCAGGCTAGGAGGCAACGCTGAGCTGTATGTCTCTGCTTTGCCACTGGTGACAGTACCAAATGAATTTTTTAAATGAGCCGTTTTATTCCTACTGTTAAAATTATCAATATGAAGTTGACTTTCTGATTTTTGATATGATTCTAGAGATGGGATCTTTAGAAGAACAGATAATAAATAGTTACGTTTCTAAATGTCTTCAGGCATAGCACCCTGGCATTGCATCCCAACTGATCTTGAAAGCTAAGCAGGGTTGTCCAGGTTAGTCCTGGGATAGGAGATTGCCAGGGAATACCAGATGCTGCAGGCTAGATAGAAGGACCTAGCAAACAACTCCCAAAACAATCCACCATTGAAAACCCTGTGGATAGCAGAGAAGCACCAACAATACTGCCGGGCATGGCACAGTGTCAGGGAGTGTTTCATCTGTTGTACATCAGGTCTGTCAGTTTACCATACTATGGGGGCTGGCATGTTGCTGTGATGCTGAAAACTATACTACTAGTATTACAGATGCCAGCAGGGTCACACATGATGGACAGATTTCAGCTGAGCTTCCAGATTAAAACAGACTAGGAAGTAGGACTTGGCAGCCCACTCCTGAAACAATTAGCTTTTGAAAACCCTGTAAATAGCAGAGAAACACTGTCAGATATAGTGCCAGAAAATGAGCCCCCCAGGTTGGAATGCACTCAAAGATGACTGGGGAAGACTTGCCTCCTCACAGCACAGTTGACTTTAATGATGGAAATGGAGCAAAGCTCCATGGACCTCCATTTCCTGATGTAGCAGGACACATAATGAGGAGGAACAACTGTAAACTCATTCATAATTGGAATGTGGAATGTACATAGTATGAATCTAGGAAAATTAGAAATCATCAAAAGGTAAATGGAGCTGGGCGTGGTGGCACACGCTTGTAATCCCAGCAGCTCGGGAGGCGGAGGCAGGAGGATTGCAAGTTTGAGACCAGAGGCAGTCTGCATAATTTAGCAAGACCCTGTCTCAAAAAGTAAGAAAATGGGCTGAGGGTGCAGCTCAGTGGTCCAGCACTTGCAGAGCATGCAAGCGTGAGGCCCTGGGTTCAACCCCCAGTACCACAAAAAAAAAAAAAATTAAAAAAAAAAAGGGAAATGGAATGCATAAACATCAACATTCTAGGCATCAGTGAGCTAAAATGGACGGGCATGGGCCATTTTGAATCAGATAATCATAGGGTCTACTATGCTGGGAATGATAAAGAGAAAAGAGGTTGCATTCATCACACACAAAAAAAGACATCTCAAGATATATCCTGAAGTACAATGCTGTCAGTGATAGAATAATATCCATATCCCTACAAGGAAGGCCAGTAAATATGACTATTTTATTCAAATTTACACACCCACCACTAAGGCCACAAATGAAGATAGGGAAGACTTTTTCCAACTCCTGCAATCTGAAGTAGATAGAACATGCAATTAGGATGTACTGATAATTACTGGTGACTGGAATGCAAAAGTTGGAAACAAGAATGCTCAGTAGTTGGAAAATATGGCCTTGGTGACAGAAAGGATGCTGGAGATTACATGATAGACTTTTGCCAGACCAATGACCTTTTCATTGCACATACATTTTTTCACCACCATAAACAGCAATTATACACATTGAATTCACCAGATGAAACATACAGGAAGCAAATGGACTACATTTGTGGAAAGAGTCAATGGAAAAGCTCAATATCAAATGTCAGAATGAAACCAAGTTCTGATTGTGGATCAGACCACCAACTGCTCATATGCAGGTTCAAATTGAAACTGAAGAAAATTAGAACAAATGTACAAGAGCCAAGGGATGACCTTGAGTATATCCCACCTGAGTTCAGAGACCATCTGAAGAACAGGTATAATACATTAGACATTAGCATCTGGTAGAAGAGCAGATGAGTTGTGGCATGATATCAAAATACATCATTCATAAGGAAAGCAAAAGGTTATTAAAAAGACAGGAAAAAAAGAAAAAAAACAAATTACATGTCAAAGGAGACTCTGAAAGTTGCCCTTGAATATTGAGCAGCTAAAAGGAAAATATGATGAAGTAAAGGAACTAAACAGAAGATTTCAAAAGGCAGCTCAAGAAGACAAAATCAAATATTACAATAACATGTGCAAAGAGCTGGAGATAAAGAACCAAAAGGGAAGAACATATTGTTTTTCTCAAACTTAAGGGATGAAGAAAAAATTCAAGCCTTGAGTGGCAATAGTGAAGGATTCTATAGGAAAATACTAAACAACATAGGGAACATCAAAAGAAGACAGAAGGAATATGTAGAGTCATTATACAAAAAAAGAATTGGTAGATGACCAACCACTTCAAGAGGCTGCATATGATCAGGAACCAATAATACTGAAGGACAAAATGGAGCTACCTTGAAGGAATTGGTGAAACATAAGGCTCACAGGAATTGATAGAATGTCAAGAGAGATGTTTCAACAAGCAGATTGGAGGTGCTAACTTCTTTATGCCAAGAGATTTGGAAAACAACTACCTGGACAACAGGATGGAAGAGATCCATATTCGTGTCTATTCCCAAGAAAGGGGATCCAACCAAATATGGACACTATCCAACAATATCATTAATATCACACACAAGCAAAATTTTGCTAAAGATCATTCAAAAGCAACTGCAGGAGTATATAGACAGGGAACTGAGGGAAAATCAAGCCAGACTCAGAAGAGTGCATGGAACCAGGGACATCATTGCTGATGTCAGGTGGATATTAGCTGAAGGCAGAAAATATCAGAAAGATGTCTATCTATATTTTATCAACTATGCAAAGGCATTTGACTATGTGCATCATAACAAATTATGGATACCACTGCAAAGAATGGGAATGCCAGAGCACTTAATTTTATTCATGAGGAATCTGTACATGGACCAGGAGGCAGTCATTCAAACAGAACAAGGAAACCCTGCCTGGTTTAAATTCAAGAAAGGTGTGCACCAGGGCTGTATACTTTCATCATACCTCTTCAATTTCTATGCTAAGCAAATAACCTGAGAAGTTGGACTTTATGAAGAAGAACACAGCATCATGACTGGAGAAAGACTGATTAACAATCTGCGTTATGCAGATGACACAACTCTGCTTGCTGAAAGTGAAAAAGATTTGAAACATATACTAGTGAAGATCAAAGAACACAGCCTTCAGTTTGGAATGTGCCTCAACATCAGCAAAACAAAAATCCCTACAACTGGGTCAGTAAGCAACTTCACGATAAATGGAGAAAAGATTGAGTTATCCAAGATTTTGCTGTACTTGGTTCTACAATCAACAACTGTAGAAGCAGCCGTCAAGAAACCAAAAGACATCACATTAGGAAAAGCTGTTGCAAAAGATCTCGTTAAAGTGTTGAAAAGTAAAGACATCACATTGAAGACAAAGGTGCACCTGACTCATGCCATGGTATTTTCAGTCACACCATATGGTTATGAAAGCTAGGCATTGAATAAGAGATTCAGGAGCAGAACTGATGCTTTTGAATTATGTGCTGGAGATGAATACTGAATATCCCATTGACTGCAAAATGAAACAACAGATCTGTCCTAGAAGTGCAATCATAGTGCTGCTTGGAAGCAAGGATGGCTAGACTGTGTCTTACATATTTTGGACATATACTCAGGAAGGACTAATCCCTAGAGAAAAACATGTTTGGGAGAATGGCAGGTTAACGAAGAAAACAAAGACCCTCAACTACATGGATTGACACAGTGTCAGCAACAACAGGCATAAACATAAAAACCATCATATGCCTGGCACAGAATCAGGGAGTGTTTTGTTCTGTTGTACATAGGGTCACTATGAGTTGGATACAACTTGATGGCACCTACCAACAACAAAATGAGTCAGACCCGACTGGACAGCACCAAACAACAACAACAACATGTTTCTAAATGTTGCTCATCCCAGACACATTACAATGGATCATTCCTATTATTAATGTCTCCTTCCTTTGTAATACTTTTTATTGAAATATAAAAAATATACATAAAATAGCACATCTTAAATGTACAGCTTGGTGAATGTTTACAAGCTGTACATACCCTTGTACCAGCCTTGGATTAAGACGCTGGAAGCCCTAACTTATGCCCCCTTCCACTTACTACATTGACCACAAAGATTTGGTAACCAGTCCTTGACTTCTAACAGCCTATGTCAGCTTTACTTTTTTTTTTTTTGTATTTTATACATATGAACCAGGCCTATGTGTTCTTTTGGGACTGGTTTCTTTAACTCAACACTATGTTGGTGGGATTCATCCTTACTGGAGTCTAGCTTACATAGTAGCTTTTTGAGGTGAGTTTGCTTTTGAGAATTTATGGGTATGAAATGAAATGCTTTACATGATTAACATGGGCATTTCACTCTACCTCTGTGGCATCCATCACATCAGATCTTGGAAGCTAAGTGGGGTCAGGCCTGGTTAGTGCTTGGATGGGAGACTGCCTGGGAATACTAGGTGCTGTAGGCTTGGGAGAAGGACCAGGCAGCCCACTCCCAAAACAATCAGCCATTCAAAACCTTTTGAATAGCAGAGAAGCACTGACATTAATGCCGGGCACAGCATGGCATCAAGGAGTGTTTCATCTGTTGTACATAGGGTCACTATGAGTCGGACCCAACTTGATGGCATCTAACAACAGCAATAACACTTAAAGGTCACCAATGCATGGCTTATTATGATATCAGATATCTTAGGACAAATGGCAAAACAAGCTGTAATTTATTTGGACAAAAAAGGAGACATGTGAAGCAGTACCACTAAATAATCTGGGACATCTCCTTCATGTTAAGCTTTCTAAAATATGTTTGCAAAAACAGGGATGTTTGGGTTCTCAGATAGGAGGTCTGGCCTCTGGGTTCAGCTCACCTGTGTGGCTGGCTCTTATCTCTCAGAGCCAGGGGAAAGTTTACCAAAACACCAACTCCCTTCTAATTCTAATAGTTTATAATTCCATAATTCCAACTCAGATGCTATGACCCCCAGTTGGCCTACTCAGTTTCAATTCTCTTCTGCCATTGAGTTGCCACTGCAATCAAACCAGCTGGTACAGAGAAAAGCCAGTCTTCAGTTGCAGGTGATAAATCAGTCTAGTTTTACATGTTGTATTAACAACAAATACACTCATGTTTATACATGGTAGGTAATATTTTCAGCATACAATTTCTATAACATACAATTTCTATCTTCAGTGGGATTTTTTGTTTATTTTTGTTTTTTTGTTTTGTTTTAGTTTGGGTTTTGTTGTTGTTGTTGTGTGTGTGTGTGTGTGTGTGTGTGTGTGTGTGTGTGTGTGGTACTGGGGGTTGAACCCAGGGCCTTGAGCTCGCATGCTTTACAAGTGCTGTACCACTGAGCCGCATGCTCAGCCCATTTGTTTTACTTTTTGAGAGTCTCACTAAATTACACAGACTGCCTCTCGTCTCAAACTTGCGATCCTCCTGCTTCTGCCTTCCGAGTCGCTGGGAATACAGGTGTGCGCCACCGCAATCAGCTTATCTTCAGTGTTTTAATAGCTCTTCCACTGTAGGATATATCTTTCCCATACAGGTACTTACTGGATTAAAGTTGTTATTGTTAGTTTCAGGTAAAAAGCCGAAAACCTATAAACTCAAACAGATGTTTATTGGGGAGAAGCTGCTGAGGATGTCTCTAGTAAAGGAGAGAGCAACAGCCTGGAAAGAAGGGGTAACGCTTTTATGGGCTGTAGGTGGGAGGGGGAAAAGGGTGATTGATGTGTCACATCAGGATAGGTAGGAAGCGGGTGCATGGAGGGGTGTGGTAGGCTGGAAGAGGGAAAAGGAAGTAGTCATCAGTTGCCCACCTGGGGCAGATTTCAAGTCAGGTTTTGGCAGGCTTTTTTGGCAGGCTTTTTGAGGACTGGGGCATAGTGGGTAGAAGAAAGCACCACCTTATTGGAAAGTCCCACTTTGTAATAGGTCCTGCCTAATAATTAGGTGTAGTCAAGTTGGGTATGAATCATAGTGACCCTATGTACATCAGAATGAAACACCCTGACTCTGTACCATGCCTGGCACTATGTCAGTGCTTCTCTGGTACCATTGTTGTTGCTATCTTGTTCCCTCAAAGTCCCTTGGTGAACATAATAAGAGAGAAAATTTCTATGCTGTCCTAAATTTAATTACAAAGGCAAAAGGATTATGGGAAGGAGAGACAAGGAAAGTGAATCCGTTACTAAAAAATGATTCCACATTTCTAATTGTATGTTTAAACCTTGACTTAAAACCCCAGCAACTGACCCCACCAAGTGCCATCGAATCCCACTTACAACCCCAACCAATTTGAAAGCAACCAGTACTTACCCCTAATAATGGTCTTCCTGTGCCAGCTCTTCCTGCTTCGTGTCATCATGCCTTTTTATTTATTTATTTTTAACATGGTGTTGCTAAGCTGCACAGGCTGCCTTTCACCTGAATTCATGTTTTACCTGCCTTAGTCTCCTGAGTCTCTCTGGGATTACAAGTGTGCACCACGGCATCCAGCTATCCTGGCTTTCTCATATGTGGCCAATGTAGGTTCAATATAAACAACTTCTGCCTTCCTTCTCTGAAATTTCATTATAAAAATGCTCTTGATGTATAGATCCAGCAGACATTTTTTTGAACTGCTATCTAGCCTTGTGACTTAAAGCTGCAGGAACTTATCCTAAGACCTGGTCCTTTTCTGGCTGGCATTTGTAAGGGCTCAGTAAACTATTTACTGCAAAGATTCCTCCATCTCAAAAGTTTTAATTTAACAATCACAGGGAAAATGCACTTTATTTATTTTTTTATTTTTATTTTTTGCAGTACTAGGGGTTGAACCCAGAACCTCATGCTTGCATGCTTTGCAAGTGCTGGACCACTGAGCTGCATCCCCAGCCCATTTTTTACTCTTTGAGACAGGGTCTCACTAAGTTACTCAGACTGCCTCTGGTCTCAAACTTGCCATCCTCCTGCCTCTGCCTCCTGAGATGCTGGGATTACAGGCATGCACCACCATGCCTGGCTTACTTCTTTTTATTATTAGCTCCTTTTCATGGTCCTTTCTATCAAGAATCCTGGTGACAGGCAGGTTAGCTTAGGCTTTAGCAGGCAATATGGAGGAAAAGGGGATTGAAAATGCTCCTGCCTTTCCACTATGATGATGAAGCCACGTGCATCTCTGAGGACATTAGAAGGACATTTTCAAATGGGTCCCACCTCCTATCCAAGTCATTGAACTATTTACGAAATAAAGGCCCTAGGCTCATGTCTCACTAAGCCCCAAGAGCTGGGTGTCCAGGGCTGAGGTCCCACTGGGCAATGAGAGGGAACATATGCCCACTCTTCTTTTTCCTTCTTTTCTTCTCCACTAGCCCTTTGCTCTCCTCTTCTTTCTCTAGCAACCACGTGCACATCCATCCCTTCTCTTGGGCCTGCCATTTTCTATCTGTCTGAGGTACTTTTCCCTTGAGAAGCCTGCTTTACTCTCTAACTTTACCTCTCCCTGGGAAATAGAAATATTCTTATGCAGTTTCACCCACAGAACTCAGTTTAAGTTCCTTTGCAGATTTACTTAAGATTCTCCAGGTGTCTCAGTTCTCTGTAGTTATTTCTTAATGGTGTACTATCTTTAATAAACCTATTCTATACTCTCTACTATAATTTCTGTGTTGGATACAAGTTTATTTATATACTGGATACAAGGACCAAGGTTTTGCTGCAAGATTCCCAGATATATGTTCAGGACCTGCCTCTCTCCAGTCCCTGAGAATCACTAGTAACACCTGCATGAATTTTGAGGCTGGCTTTTGCCAAGGCCATTTCTAACCATGTTGTCTGACAAGGTCCAGATATCAGGAAGAGGGGTTCAAGGAACTCATCTTCCAAGAAATGGACAGGGATGGGGAAAAGTAATATATGCTTTTTGCCTTCTGGGAATAGGATTATTGCTTATTATTATTGTGTACATAATTACTTCATGTTTAGGATTAATGCCCATAACTAATATTGTATTAAATTCTAATGAAACAGTTGCTGAAAGAATGACACGACTGGGGGAACTTGTAAATGAATCAGAGGTAACAACCACCAGTTATAAGGGTTGTATGGACAATATTCTAGTTAAAGCTGGTCAACAGTTTCCACCCAGGAACTCAAGTCCTAAGCAATTTATGCTTCAATTACTACAAGCTGAGTTATTAGCACCTACTTGGACTGAAGTGCCCCCACCTATGGTAGCTAAGGTTTCCACGGAAAGTATGTTCTTGTTGTTAGGTACCGTCAAGTCAGTATCCAACTCATAGCGACCCTCATAGGGTTTTCAATGGCTGACTGTTTTGGGAATGCCTTGGGAGTGGATTGCCAAATCCTTCTCCCATTTTTGCAGTGCTGGCAATTGAACTCAGGACCTCAGAGACTGCAGTGCAGCGCTCTACCAACTGAGCTAAATCCCAGCCCCCAAGGAAAGTATAGAACAATCAAAAGAGCACGTAGACCTGTTCCCACGGTACAAGGGCCTCCTTATGTTGCTTATCTGATTAGAGAAAGATTGTAGTAGCCACCTCAGGGCCAAGTTATGCAGAGAGTACCTGATTCTCCCCTACCATACACTGGAACATGTAATGAAGATGGTATCAGGATGGTAAATAAGGATGGAGTACATGTTCCATACAACAGTTTGACGTTCATGGAACACTTAACAAGATCAGGAACACCACGATGCATTAGGTCCAAGGAGGAAAAGAAAGCCATTCTACAGCGTATCAATAGATATTATAAAAAATGTTGCCCACTTAAAATTATAGCTCTTAGGTTTTAAATTCTTAACATAGATTATCTAGTTCTTGCTTAAAATAACACACCTGGGTGATTAATCCAAGACAATCAAAAGTTCATGCTGATCTTTCTAAGGAAACTGCTGTTTTATCATAATCATTCATCTGTGTGACTCTTAACACATTCTACCCTTGTAACCATAAAGCATAATTGTTAGCTAAAAAAGAAAGTATAAAAACTCTTGACTGTTGTTCAATAAACAGAACAGAAGCACACTGCCTCGAGTTGCTGTGTTTCTGTCCCCCATTGCCAACTCCCTACCCACCTTCAGGACCCCTGGATCCGGTGGCAGCTGGACTGCAGTAGACTTTAGAGGAGTGTATCACTTGGGACATTTTAAGCTAACGTCACCATCAATTTGTACCTAGAACTGGCTATAAGAACATATTTTTAAATGAGAACTTTAAACATAAAAGCTGTTAGTATTTTTTTTCCACTGTAACAAATGCAACTTAACAGGAGGAAAGATTTCTTTTAGCTCATGGTTTCAGAGGTTTCAGCCCGTGGCTGGCTGGCTCCATTGCTTTCAGGCTGAGTAGAGGTAGAACATCAAGGCAGTAGGAATGGGTAGAGGAGGAGGCTGCTCACATCATGGTGGCCAGGAAACACATAGAAAGTATGCCTGTGCTAACTGGCTTCCCCTCTTTTCCCCTTTTATTCCTTCCAGGCCTCTTATGGGATGATGCCACCCACATTCAGGAGGGTACTTCCCTCCTTAGTTAATTCTCTTTGGAAATGTCTTCACAGACACACTCAGAGGTGTGCTTTACTAATTCCCTGGGCACTTCTCAATCCAATCAAATTGACAATCAAGATTAATCATCACAAAAAACACATACCAGGAAGTTCTTTGACTCCACCCTCATCCATATTGTAGCTTCATTCTCACACTGGCAATAGATTGGCTATCACTTTGCTAGGCATCATACCTAAGATGACCATGACCAGAGGAAAGAAAGCATTCCATCTCCTCACGTCTTTTCTAGAAAGTGAAGAAAACTTTCCCTCAAGCTACAGGTTAGTGCGGCTGCAATAATGGAGCATCACCAAGGATGCCCCATGGTCTTTCATGTGTATTTGCAGTTGTCAACCTTTGTTGCCCCTGGAGAAATTTAAACAATATGAGGGCTCACTCTTATCCTCAGAGATTCTGAATTAGTTGTCCTGGGAGTTTTTAAAAATTCCTCAGGTGATCCTAAACCACAGCCAATGTCCAGAACCATTGATGCGGGTAGAATCATGATAATCCCACCATCTCTTATCCTTCAAACTTGCCCAAAAATGCATAAATCCTAGGCTGAGCACAGTCTTAGCCTTGTTACCCTAGGAAGTCTTGTCTCTTGTGTTCACAGAGAAGTTTACTAAATTATATCTTTTTTTAAATGCAAAACACTGTGCTCACATGTGCTTGTTTACTATATACTACATGTGTGTGGTACCTTTGCACACAAACTAAATGCAAATGCTAAAAATATTACCATCTGAGTCCAGAGGAAGACACTATTTTTTTCTGCACAGTCTTAGGTCCTTCATAGGGAGCCTTTGTAAGGAAATGAGGATCCTGGCACCTTGGCATTTGAGAAAGCAATAGAAGCAGGAAGATCACACTCACATTCCCCATCCTTTCTCCCCTGAAGCAGGCCATAAAACCTAGAAGGTTTTTCTAACCTTCCCCTGAAGCAGATCCAAAGACCCTCATATGAGAGCCACTGTCCTTGGCCTAGAGGAAAGGAGACAAAGACACAGAGAGACAGAGAAGCATCAGAATAAATAGGATTTATTAATTCTCCCCCAGTTTATTACCATGCCATCAAACCCTCTTTGTGCAATCCTGCTTCATAATGACTGCCCATTATTATTATTATTATTTTGTGGGGGGGGGTACTGGGGGTTGAACCCAGGGCCTTGCGCTTGCATGCTCTGCAAGTGCTGGACCACTGAGCTGCACCCTCAGCCCATTTTCTTACTTTTTGAGACAGGGTCTCCCTAAATTATGCAGACTGCCTCTGGTCTTGAACTTGCAATCCTCCTGCTTAACCCTCCCAAGCCGCTGGGATTACAGGCATGGGCCACTGTGCCCAGGCTCTGACTGCTCATTTTTTATCAAAACTAAACCAAAAAATACTCAAGGCTATTGATAGGGAGGGCTAGGATTTAGCTCAGTTGGTAGAGCACTGCGCTGCAGTCTCTGAGGTCCTGAGTTCAATTCCCAGCACAGCAAAAATGGGAGAAGAGCCTGGCAATCCACTCCCAAGGCAATCCCGAAACAGTCAGCTATTGAAAACCCTATGAGGGTCGCTATGAGTAGGATACCTACTCGACGGCACCTAACAACAACGACAACAACAACAACAACATTGATAGGGAAATCTGGGAGGAGAGGAGGATACACAGACACTAGGGAATCTGGAGAGCTGTAGAAGATCATGTTTTTGAGGAAAAGTAAAGGTGAGAGAAGGAAGGGAAGAAGGAGTGTTGGAAGCAGGGTGGGAAGGTGAGTGTTGCCACAAGCTATTTGAGGTTGGAGCTTATATAGAACAGACAAAACCATTGTCTTAACATTGGTGGAAAATTACCCTGCAAGAAGGGAGCAGGAAGTTTGGGAACTAGAATCTCAGGAATGCTCCACCTGTAGGGTGCGAGTGACCTCTGTCCATCATCTCAGGATCTTGGAGCTCTATCAGGGGAGGAGCCCTTTATCCTCTCAGTTACCTGCTTCCTCAGGTCTTCATTTCATTTCGAAGGCTCCCATACATGCAAAACTCATATAAACTTGAATGCTTTTCTCTTGTCAGTCTGTCTGTTGTTAGAGAGTCCTTAGCCATGAACCTAGCAATGCGTGAGGAAAAGATATCCCCCCAACACATAACCAAAACAGAGGAGTGGATATGAATATTATAATCTGTTTATAACTAGCACTAGCTCTGGATGGGCAGAATAACAAACTCAGCATCTATCCAGCAGCATCAAGTTCAGGAGTTTAGGTTTTATTCTAAGTGCAAAGTTTTCAGCAGGGAGCAGGGGTTTAAGATAAAGAGGCAAGTATGTGTAGAGAGGAACACCCAGCAAGAGAGAAGTGGGGATGGTTAGACCCAGGTGATGGTTCCTCAGAAGTTCACTTCTCCATGTCTATAGTTACCAAGTAGCACTTTAAGTGCTACTGGCTTCCCCAGCAATCCCGGTTGGTCAGCAAACTTCTATGTCTAGAGCGGTGAAAATCCCTGGGGAAAGTGACCTCTTCACATCATCTCAATTTTCTGATTAATCATTTAACTGGGACACGTCAGCCTACTCAGGTAAAAAGAGATGTGAACTGCAGGTCAGGATCACAGTCCTGTCTCAAATATACGACTACCTATCTTTGGGGGGCAGCAGGGCATTTTAAAAACATTATTTGTACCCAGTCACAGTTTCCTAGCAACCAGAGGAAATCGTCTGCTTTCCGGATGTCTGTGAGCACCAGCCCAAGCCGCGCTGATGCTCAAGCCCGCCTCCAGAAGCAGAGAAAGACAAGAGCACCACAATCCATCTTCGGTCGTGAAAGATTCTCCAAGGGGAGCCGGGCACCTAACAGATCACAGCGGAGAGCTGCATCACAGTAACAGAGGTGCGCGGGGGACCTGCCCGGACTGTGCAGACATTCCTCTGTGCATGCGATTCCTCTAGAATGTGGGGGCTGTGACTTCGGGGGGATGTGATTTCTATGAAATGAGCTAAAGCCTGGGGTAGCTGACATCTTTCCAGCACGTCTTTTATGTTTCCAGGCAGTAGTCTTTTCTTTAAAGCTCTCTAGACAGAAAAGAGGGTGACTGGCAAAACTGAAACCTAACTGAATAGTCTGTACAAATGGACTTCTTTCACCCAGCAAGACTGCCAAGTGTATGTAAATCAATGAATTCTACAGTTAGAAGGAAGCTTTCCAATTGTTCGATGTTTGTTATACAGAGGAAGAAAGGAAAAAAAATTACCAGAGGGGCAAATTTGCTTTCCTAAGGTGACACAGCTATTTGGTGACCTCATGGGGTCCCCTGACCTCCAACCTAGTGGTTTAGGGATGGGAGATAATCATATTTTTAACACTTAAGCCTTTGAGTATCATGCCACATTTAATGGAGGGAGAAGAGGAAGCTGTGACAACCAAAAGATGAAAATTTTATAATTCTTAAATTTGAAATTCAAAGGGCTTGCTAAGAATTACAAGAATGGGTTAAAGCAAATGCTAAGTCTTCCACTTTTTAGGCTTCAAAGCTAGTTGAGCCCACTTCCTGTTAAGGAATCTCTGAACAAATGTTTTTACAAACTATTGAATTAAAGGACTTTTAATATATGCTAGCCCTTATGGAGTGATTGAAAAGGTGTTTGGGATGCTGTTAACAAGAGTCATCGTTTTTTAGGTAACCTGTGCAACCCGGGTGCAGAAAAGCCAATAAGGTTGGCCATGGCACACCAGTCAGTGGTGGAGTGGATGCCACATCCAGCCTCTGGTATTCCTGGGCGAGAGCTTTTCTTTCTTTAGGACATGAGGCCACTAGTTTGGCTTGCAGCACCCTCTCCCAGTTGACTCTCTTATGGGGAATGATAGCGCTGTCTTTAAAGTTAGTCCATTTCCTATGGAATGCTCCTAATTTCTCCCCCTCTCCTTATCCTTATTCATATCCTACCATTCCAAAAAGCTGAAGCAGATGTAGCAGCAGCAAGAATGGTCCAAAATAATTAAGCTACCCTAGCAGAGACTTCATTAAATCAGTGGTATTGTTTGCTCTTTGCTCATTGTTAAAGAGCTGGCTCGGATGAACCTGAGTGTTAGTAAGCTCCAATCATCCCAAAAAAGTTTCTAAAGTTTTCTTTCCAGTCATATTTAAAGAGGTAATTTTAAAATACAGGTGCAATTTAAAAAGTGCAAATGGTAACTTAATGAACATCCAGGGACTTATCATCCCAGAGTCAACAATTGGTAACATTTTCATTGTTGTTGTTGTTGTTAGGTGCCATTGAGTCGAGTCTGACTCATAGTGACCTTCATAGGGTTTTCAATGGCTGACTGTTTCCAGATCGCCTTAGGAGTGGGTTGCCACGTCCTTCTCCCATTTTGCAGAGCTAGGAGTCGACCTCAGGACCTCAGAGACTGCAGAGCAGCACTCTACCAACTGAGCTGAATCCTAGCCCACATTTTTGTGTATTAGTCAGTGTTCTCTAGAGAAACAGAACCGACAGAATGTGTGCGTGTGTGTGTGCGTGTGCACACACAGGTGCAGTGTAAACTGCAGATAGCTGCTCAGCTCACACACACATGGGGAGAGAGAGAGAGAGAAAGAGAGAAAGACAGATAGAAAGAGAGAGATAATTTGAAGGAATTAGCTCGCCTGACTGTGGAAGGAGATCAAAAGGCTGGAAACCTGGGAAGGTTGCACTTAGAATCCAAAGGGTATCTGCTGGAAGAATTTCTTCTTGCTAGGAGAGGTCTATCTTTGTTCTTTCAAAGCCTTCAACTGATTAGGTAAGGCCCATTCAGATTATGGAGGGTAATTTGCTTTATTCAACCCATCAATTTAAATGTTAATCTAATGCAAAAAACACTCACAGAAACATCCAAAGTCATGTTTGATCAAATATATGGGCATAGTAGCCCAGCCACATTGATACATAAAACTAATCATCACCATGGTCTTCAAATCTTTTTAAAGAAACACAACATTGCAGATAGACTTGATTCCTATTTATAACTCTCTCCCAGTATCCCATTCAACAGTGACGATTTTTTTTTTAATATACAAACTCCTTTTTGTAACTTCAGATTCCTTTTGACTCCATCTACTGATCTTCAATTTCTGGTTCAAAATTGAACCAGAATAATTAGTCAGTGTTCTCCAGAGAAAGGCAATCAACAGGATATGTGTATTCGTGTGTGTGTGTGTGTGTGTGTGTGTGTGTGTGTAGGAACATTATAAACTGCAGGTAGCTTCTCACAGCACGTGCATGAGTGTGCACATGCACACACACACATACACACACACACACTTGGAGGGAAAGAGGGAGAGAACTGAAGACATATTTGCCATGATCACACAATCTTTTAAGGACCTCCTGACCATAGGGTTCTGTAGAAAACCCTGTCATGAGCCATAAAGCCATAATGGACACACTGGGAATTATTATGTTGAATGCAAACGGACTCCAATCACAAGTCATCCATGTTTGCATGATTCTGCCCAAATAGCCTTACCCACTATTATATGAATTACATGAGCCATTTCTGGGTTTTTGTTTTTGTTTTCTGGTACTGGGGGGTGGGGTGGGGGAGCAACCCAGGGCCTTGAGCACACTTTGCAAACTCTCTACTACTAAGCTGCACCCTAGCTCATTTTTCATTTCTTACCTTGAAACAGGGTCCACTAAGTTATGCAGGCTGCCTCTGGTGTCAAATTCACAATTCTCCAGCCTCTACCTCTTGAGTATTACAGGTATTACAGGCATGCACCACCATGCCCAGCACCATTTCAGTTTCATGTACTAAGTTATTGTAAGGATGAGTACATGATAAGTATTAGAAAAACTCAGACGGAAGGGAGGATGTCAGGTAGACACAAAGTACACTGCACTAGCCTCCAGACAGTTTTCCAACCTGGAACCTGCTGTGTTAACAGGCCTAAACTTTCTACCTTTCTCAGATCCCTTCCGCAACCTAGGACTCCATGACTGGTATTTAGAGCAACAGCATCCCTAATTCACATTCTCTGATTTGCTGCTGTCTTTTCTAGGCTTGGAGAGGCTGGGCTTCCCAAAGAATATCAGGTGCGGTGTAGGTTGCAGAAACCCACTCGGTTGGATAAGCCTTTAGTCATGGAAAGAAGGCTCATAAAGAAGGAAATTAAAAGGCTGCTGTGAGTATTGCTGACAATGACTTTTATTTATGACTCTTGTCATTTGGTCGGTTGTCAAAAGTGGTCTGGATATTGGTAGGTGGGTGAAAAGCTAAGGAAAAATCTTTTCCTACACTGTAGGAGAAACCTAGATGGTGGTCTGGTCTCCATCTCCTGCCTCGGAGGCCTCAGATGTAGGGAAAAGCAGGACGCTGAATTCCTTGGGAGGATGTTTCTGCCAGCAGAATGCGAGGCACCCTGGTTCCAGAGCCCCAGAGTAGAGCGACAGCCTTATCAGCCTGTGCAAACAGGATGTGCTATTGAGACGGGCTGATCTCACTGGGAAGAGATATAGGAGAGATTCCTAGAAGTTGTACCGAAGGCCCAGCATTTAAATTGCAGCCTCTGCCTCTTTGATTGTTGGTCTTATTAACCAAATAATTCATCTCCTTTTTCTTGACTCCTAAAATTTATTTTTAAACTAGGAGAGAAAGCATCATACTTCCCATGGAAAAAAATTTTTTCTTTAGCTTGATATTTTAACAAATGTTGGTGAAAATCACAGAGCATGTAAAAAGGAGGAAGACATTATACTCTGTTTCATATATATTGTAGGCACAACAATGATACCTTTTTCATCAGAGACCTTATCACAGATCCATTAAATGTCTTTTCTCTGCCTATGAGAATAACTCCCTTTTACTAAGTTCTTCCAAAATGCCAAAATAAACCATGAATTTGCATGTGTTTATACATATGTTTGGAGGTCAAAATAATAATAAAGAACAAACTGCAATCAAGAATTCCAACTCCTCTACGTATCTCATCCAACAAAATGGAATTTCAAAATTGACAAATACAACTTTGTATTCAGAGAAAATATTAAGACTTCCTTAAGATATCTTGGAATGTCACAGAAAAATTCAAGAATTTTTATCCACCTAGAAAAGCTTAATGACTCAGAAGGAAATTTTAGAAGCTGGAAACCAGTTTATACCTCACCCTGTAACTAGCCCAAAACGTCCTAGTGTTGATAGGAGTTGGTAAGTTTCAGACAGGTTCAGGAACATGGGGCCTGCAAACAGGGAACTCCTGAAGCAAAGAGTTACCAAGCAACCAGTTAGGTCACTTAAGTTTCTGTGAGACCACCTGAGCTTTATCGTCCTAAGTCCTGTTTTCAAAGGAGACAGGTAAGGACTTGGTCAACAGTTACCAAACCAAGTACTATTCTTCTAAGAAAAAAAAAGTCCCATGACCTGGTCAGTAGTCACCTACCTAATCAATCTCTAGGTAAAAACAACAGGAGCAACTGCCCTTTACCTGTATTGGGCCAACATATAGGTGCCCCTTAACTAAGGTTCAATTCGCTAAAGCTAGCTCAGGGAGTCCAGCCCAAAGAAAGAGACCATAAAACCTCTAGGCAACAGCTCTACCTTGGCTACCCAGTCCAATCCTCCTCCATCCTTCCTCTCAATAAAATCTTCTTTGTTCTTGCTTGCCTCTGCTATCTGGGCATTTGTTCCTCCATCCATGGATTTAGGGGCCCTGCACCTGAGAAGAAACTCTGGTTGCATTCTGATAGACAAACAAACAGAACTAGCTTTATATAATATGGTGAGATTTCCAAGATTAACCTTTTCCTTGGCTCAGACATTTCCTAAGCTCTGACATTCCCAGGGTGACAGCCTTTTCTGTTCTTCTCCCACGGTGCTTAATCTAATTCCTCTTATTAAAAGTCACAGTTAGGAAAGGATCTGATAAGGATACACTAAAGTGAAATTACTAATAGGTTTTTAGACATAATTCCTCCTAAGGGTATCTGCATTCCAAAGAAAAAAGGGCTCAATGTAAAAGAATACATTTCTATAACCTTTTCCCTGTGTGGAATTAATCACCTTTGGACAATCTGCCTGAATATTACCTAGGCAGCAAGGGACACTATTTTAAACAGTGGGCCTCAATCCTAGTCTTGTGGGGGGGATCTTTTCTAGGTATAGATGTTTGACATAGTTCCTCCTTTCCTGTAAATTTAATCCCAATGATGAGTTTTAATTTTTAGATAAATGATATTTCAGTTCATTATGGTTAGACATTTTAAACCTGCAGCCATTGCAGGATTACTGGGTAAATCAAAATTGAGTATTATTAACTCACTTACCAGACCATCAGTGACTTCTCTTGTATTTTGGTCTCAGAGGGTGGGATTGTGAAGAAAGCCTCTTTCTGAAGACAGCCCCGTGCTGGCCACAATAGTTCAACGCTGCTCTCTTGCTTTTAAGGGGAGATTATATTGGCATCAGACTTCGGGAAAATGAATTTGATCCAAAAGGAAGAAGGCAACTCACCTTTCTAGATGATATGGTAACGAAAGGCATGCTGACACAACTCACATGTGTGTTCTATGTGTATTAAGGGGACAGAACAGGATTGAATTTAGATAGTAAACCAGGCTAATATTGACACCCCATCTCCCCACAATTGACCTTGTCCTCATCTTTTCCTCATCCTAAATTTGTCTGAATGGTCGATTCAACCCACTAAACAGAAAGCAAAAAGTGAATGGGAAAATAGAAATTCTATTAGGGGGGAAAATAATAAAAAGCAAATGAGTGCTAGATAAGATGTCACACTCAGGGTATGGAAAACATTTTGACAAAATTTGCTATCATGTAGCTCTCAACTATAATTGCTTCTTTACCATTTGCATTAGTGAAGGAAAATGTTGTTGTTGTTGTTGTTAGATGCCGTCAAGTCGGTATCTGACTCATAGCGACCCTACATACAACAGGCAAAACACTATTGTCAGTGGTTCTCTGCTGTTCATAGGGTTTTCAATGGCATATTGATTATTGGGAGCGGGTTGCCAGGTCCTTCTCCCAAACCTGCAGTATCTGGTGTTCCCAGGCAGTCTCCCATCCAAGTACTAACCAGGTCCGACCCTGCTTAGCTTCCAAGATCTGACGGGATTGAATGCCACAGGGCTAGGCTACAGGCCAACTATAATTGCTTCTTTACCATTTGCATTAGCGAAGGAAAATCAAAGCAATGCATAATCCTAAAATGCTTTTGTGTTATCCCTGTTGAAACTCAGGTTCACATTAGATTCACAGAAAGAGATTGGGGGGAAAGTCACAGAAAGCTCTAATCCACAGGAAATCAGTAAACCCGGTTTTTCCTTTTGCCCTCTCCTGTCCTTGGGTTAAAAAAGAACGGATGCCTCCCACCCCTACCATGCCAGCAAGGCTCACTAACTTTCAAAACTTCCTTGGTGGTAAATTTGTAGTTAAATTTATTGTCTCTGTACACACAAAGAAGTTAGATTAAAGCCAGGCTTCTCAGACTTTAATGAGGTTCTTTTACAATGTTATTTTGATTCAGGAGGCCCAGGGTGGGGCTGGGAATTTGCATTTCTAATGAGTTTGTGGATGATGCCAATGCTGCTGGTCCAGGCATCAAACTAGATTAGTTTTCAACAATTCAGCATCGCCAATTTTTCCTATTTACTTATTGATTTATTTAGGTTCATGTTTCAGTTTGGTTTGATCCCAGGAAGATATAATTATATTGCTTAGAGAATGTTAGGAACTTAGAAACTTTCTAAAATAAACAAAATCAAAACCAAATTTTGCTTTTCTGGGTGTGGGGCAAGGGAAGGAAGAGGAAATATAATTGAATAGATAAATGATAAATATGCTTACTAAACAAGAATTCTTAGAAATTACTAGGAAAAGATCGTCATTATGATAGGGATAAACATTTAAATTGGCCCTCAGGTTTATAACATATGTGAGACTCTGCACATTGCTCAGTCACGTGTACCTCTGGTCCTTTGCTCACGCTGATCCCTCCACCTGGGATGTCCTTCTCTCTTAGCTCTGAAGATGCCTCTTCTTTGAAGCCTCCCAGGATTGCCCCTAGCTCCCCAGGTAGACACAAGTTCCTTCTCTCTGAGTTCTCACTACACTCTCTTGTGCCCTGGAAGTACATTCCTGGCACCGTACAAAATCAGAAATTGCTTTCTTGCCCCACTCTCCCCTTTTGCTATTTTAAAATTTAAAGAAACTTAGGCTCAGAGCATCAATCACTCACCCAAGAATATATCACATGTTGTTTGCAATACCTAGATCTGAGCCTGGATTGTCTGATTTCCAGTTTAATATTCTTTTCACTAATCTACCCTTTCCTTTCTGGATGATGCAAATCAAATAATTGCTCTAGTGAAAGATAAATTTGACACCTGAAGATCCTGAAGCATTTCTGGCTGAGCATCAGGTTATTAAACACAGATAATGATCCTTCCCATTTTGGACATAACAAAGTAGCACAGGCTTAGTAGCACCATTGTAATTTAATGTATGGAGTCCTTTGGCAAATGTCTAAGGCAGCTCCTTTGCTCTCTGCTTCCTGTTTCCAGGCACACTATGACTTAGCTATCAGTGTTGCTTTGCAATGGCTGGATCAGTCAGAAGACTTCACTTGGCTGGAATGGGAGGAAGTGTAAGTTGTAATGTGTTTGTTGTTTTTCTTTTTAATGTCTGACTCTGGTTAGTGATGGAGGAAGTTCCAGCCCTCTCTGGCGTCTTTCACCATGAGACACTCTGATTTGAAAACATTTACAGGGCAAATAACTCCCTTCAACTAGAAACCTGAAGAAACCCCACAGTTGCCACTTGAGGAAGTCATGGATATATTTACATAGTTTACATTTCTACTAATTGGTTTCTGTCAGATAAAAACAACAACAACAACAACAAAAAAAACTTTCTTGCCCAGAGTGTTTCTCCTGAGGAAAATGATTATGCTTTATGGCTTATGCTTATAATCCTAGCAACTCAGGAGGCAGAGGCAAGAGGATCACAAGTCTGAGGCCAGAAGCAGTTTGCTCAACTTAATGAGACCCTGTCTCAAGACAAAAAAAATTTAAAAGATAGTAGTAGAGCCAGGTGCGGTGGTGCACACCTGTAATCCCAATGGGTCAGGAGGAGGAGGCAGGAGGATTGCAAGTTTGAGAGTAGAGGCAGTCTGTGTAACTTAGTGAGACCCTGTCTCAAAAAGTAAAAAAAATAAAAAATGGGCTGGGGATGCAACTCAGTGGTCCAGCACTTGCAAAGTATGCAAGCGCGAGGCCTTGGGTCCAACCCCCAGAACCGCAAAAAAAAAAAAAAAAAAAAAAAAAAAAAAAAAAAAAAAAAAAAAAAAAAAAAAAAAAAAAAAAAAAAAAAAAAGAAAGAAAGAAAGAAAGAAAAAAAAAAGAAAAAAGGGAGTAGTGGTGCTGCTCAGAGCACTTGAGAAGTATGCACAGGTTGTGAGTTCAATCTCCTAGTACTGAAAAGAAAAAGAAAAAAGAGAAAGACTACCACCTTTTCCTAAAGGCTATCAAAAACAGCTTTTGTAGCTTTAAAGCAGATATGTACCTGAGTCACAGAATAATTTCCTGTCCAGGATTATTGGTACTTTTTCTGCATGTATATTGTCCACACAGATGCACTCAATTGGTAAGAACAGGGAACTAATGAGACCAGGATCAAATAGCCTACTCTACGGGGCCAGTCGTTGCTTCTCTTCTATGGCCTTGGGTTACATATACATGGGGTCCTGGAAGAATGCAGCAATTAAAATTTGGCCATAATAAACTGAATACTAGCCAGGCGCGGTGGCAAACGCCTGTAATTCCAGCAGCTGGGAAGGCGGAGGCAGGAAGATCGCAAGTTCGAGACCAGAGGCCGTCTGCGTAATTTAGCAAGACCCTGTCTCAAATAAAGTAAAAAAATGGACTGAGGGCACAGCTCAGTGGTCCAGCACTTGCAGAGCATGCAGGTGTGAGGCCCAGGGTTCAACCCCCAGTACCGAAAAAAAAAAAAAAAAAAAAAACTGAATACTCAGTTTGAACAACCTTAAGAAAAAAGAGAGGAAGAAGAAGAAGAGGAGGAGGAGGAGGAAGAGGAGGAGGGGGAGGAGGGGGAGGAGGAGAAAAGAAAAGAAAAGGAAAAGAAAAATAGAATAAAGTCAATTTGATTGCCTCTGTACCTGGTAAGTCTATGGATAGGTCTATGTTGTTATTAGGTGCCGTTGAGTCAGTATCCGATTCATAGCGACCCTCATAGGGTTTTCAATGGCTGACTGCTTCGGGATTGCCTTGGGAATGGATTGCCAGGTCCTTCTCCCATTTTTGCTGTGCTGGGAATTGAACTCGGGCTCTCAGAGACTGCAGCGCAGCACTCTGCCCACTGAGCTAAATCCCAGCCCAGGTCTATGTTAGGCCTAGTTTAACTCAAAACTCAACTGATATGACCAGGATCTACTTCTTGTTTGTGCTTCCTCTGGGTGGACAACATTCTTAGTTTCCACTCACTTCACTACAACATTCAGTCCAAGGGCAGATGACTTTTAAAATACAAACACATAAACACAGAATCATGTCTCCATGGCTCCTCTTAGTCCACAGTGTGTTTTCTATCCTTAAAATCCAAACGAATTTTCAGCTTCCCTAGCAGCACACAGATTTACAAAGGGATAAGAAGGAGAAAGGATACTTGTTAGCAAAACCATAACCATCTCCTACAGAGGATAACCTGCTAGTGTTTGATAGCTGTGAAAGCATGGATAAAGAGAGCAAATTCAGCACCTTTAATGAAAGATTAAAAATTCAAAGTGTGTATTTCACCCATGGGGATAAATCATAATAATTTTATAAATAAGTGGATAGCATACAACTATTACAGATAACTTATGGGTTACTATCATAACCCTAGTAGGTATCAAAAACAACAAGAATAAATCTTCCATATTTGTTTATTCATGTTCCCCTTAGGAAAATGCCACTTTGTGGCAGATGCATATATCCAAACCGTAGAGAACGAGAAGCAATGATTTTATCATCTTACGCTGGAATCCTAATGGTAAGAAAAAGAACGGTATTTTTATATGAATATTTTATATCTACCATGTGCATTTTAATATTAGTGCATGTATATTTATATTATTTTTCAGTTAATGTTTCTAAATGTCTAGAATTTACTAATAGTAAATATTTCATTTTCTAAAGATGAAGAAAAGAATGCAAGATATAACCAACTGGTGTCTAGAAAACTGGTTTATTCACTTATTCAGAAGTTATTTATTTAGCACCCACCCTACCATACACAGTACTAGATATTCTGGAACTATAATAACTTTGTTTTTTAGTAAAAGAAAATCATGTTATGACAATACATTTGACATTGTTATCGTTGTTTAACAGAACAGTATCCCAATTGAGGAAATCTTTAAAATTTACGGTGCTGGTTGTTCCACCAATTCTTATACTATCAAGGTAAGGATGACATGTTGTTGTTGTTAGGAGCCGTGAAGTCGGTATCCAACTCATAGTACAACCCTGCATACAACAGGCGAAACACTATTGTCAGTGCTTCTCTGCTGTTCATAGGGTTTTCAATAGCAGATTGATTTTTGGGAGTGGTTGCTGGGTCCTTCTCCCAAGGATGACATGGAACTATCAAAATAAGAGATTTTGAAAGAGAAATTATTTGGCTTATACATTTATAATGTTGTGTCTTTAGGTATGAATTATGAAATAACAGTTCTATATCAAAATGTAAAAAGCCAGATGTAGGCACATTGTTACTTGAGTAACATATGCTTGTAAAATGCCCTTCTTAAGTGGAGGACTAAATAGTAATAACAAGCTTGTTTTGTGTAAGGATGAGCAGGGCAGCAAATAACAGCACCAGGCTTGCAGTCCAGAGCTCCTTCTACCTAATGTGATTGCTTGTACAAGCATTTTGTAACGTGGATCTAGAAAGTCACATGCTTCTCTCATGTGATGTACTCCATCAGTCAGAACTAGGACCAGATCTATGAGAGTCCTTCTCAGGATAAAGAGCCTAGTTTGCTGCTACCACCTTCCTCTTTCCCATGAGACTGGTTGGAAATTGCTTGCAGTCGAAGCAGCCAGGATGTGGGAGTCTGGAGACCCGGGTCTGAGCGCTAATCTACAACTGCAGGGTCTAAGACAGGTCTCTTTCCCTCTTGGGGCCTCCACATACTAATCTTTGTAAAAAGAGGTTTGGAATGCCATTTAGGCTGGTTGCATTTTTGCCACTTATGAATGTATGAAGATTCAGTATGCATTTAATAAAATCTGTGATTTGGAAGTGAACTACTGATCTCTTTACCTTTAGATACCTCGAGAGAAGCAGCGGGGAGAGGGAGGGACGAAAGGAGAACCAAAACCCTCACACTGTCACTTTGGGTGTCTCCCACCTGGATTTAGAAGACAGGCTGGGGCAGAGCCACGGCCACAGCTTCAGGGACACCTGGCTCCCTTCTACTCTTACTTACAGACCTTACTACAAGCAGTGGTCTATGTAAAGTTCAAGAGCCCACCGAGTCCACCTTAGAAGTCAAGTGCTTCTAGGCATTTTCACTTTGAAACCAATCTTCCTATCACCTTCACCCATATGTAATCTGACTGTGGTCCTAAGACTCAAATTCCCCTGATCACTGAGGGATCAGAACCTTCTCTCTGACCACTCTTGTTGTTGTTAAGTGCTTTGGAGTCGGATCCAACTCATAGGGACCCTATGAATGAAATACTCCCTGACAGTGTGCCATGCACACAATCTTTTTAGGTTTCAGCCATTGTTGCAGTCACTAGGCTTCTTCTCATTTTGAGTCATGCCACATCAGGAAAAGGAGGTCCCAAGGGCTTTACTCTGTTGTTATCATTAAGATCAACTCCACTCTGAGGAGGCAACTCTTCCGTAGTTGTTTCTTGAATGCCTTCCAGGGGCTCATTTTGGGGCATTATATTTGACACTGCTTCTCTGCTATTCATAAGGTTTCCAATGGCTCAGTTTGTTTCAAGAGTGGGCTGCCATGTCATTCTCCCTAGTCTGTGTTAGTCTGGAAGCTCAGCTGAAACCTGTCCACCATGAATGGTCCTGCTTGTATCTGAAATCCTGGTGGCACAGCTTTCAGTATCACAGCAACATGAAAGCCCCCACAGCACCGACAAGCTGACAGACACGTGAGGGCTTACCACTCTAGTTTCAGCTTACTCCATTCATTCATTTCTTCATTTGTTCATTCATTTGCTCATTCATTATATGTAGTTGAGAGCCCAGGAACAGAATAGTGAGCAAGTCAGACAAGACAACTCTTCTCACAGATCTTATATCCTCTCTTGAGTCTTACCTTGATGGAGACATAAGCCATGCCAGGCTTGTTGCTTCTGAGATACCAAGTTGTTCTTTGCTTTTGAAGAAAGCCCAGGTCCCTGGGCTCCTTGCATTGCCAGGCAAACTATCCTTATTTTCCCTGCAGCTGTCTCCCTTCCAGGCTGCCCTCTTCTTCTTCCTCAGCCACCAACACATTGCCCCAAATCCTTGAGCCTCATACCCCTCTGGTTCACTCACTGCTTTCTAGCCCTCATATTCTGGGCCTGGTCTGGGGCAGGTATCAGGCCCATTTGACTGATTGATTCCAACTCCCATGGACAGAGGACAAATACTGAAAGTCTCATCCTGGAGGGGACAGCACTGTGGCCCCCTTGTCCTGGCTAGGTCATCAGTTAAGGTGTGTAACCGTGCATGTCTGCATAACTCAGATGAGTCAGGTCCATTGAGCTGGAAGAGAGGTGGACCACCAGAGCCCTACCTTATCCATCTCATCACTCATACATTGATTAAAGAGCCTCTGTTCAGAGATACATAGTCCCCATCCTCACACTCGGAGACCAACAGTGAGAAGCCCAGATGTGTGCATGGATTACAAAGTGACCAGCTCTGAGCAGAAACAGATCATAGGCTTTCCTCTAAAGGCCTTGGTTTATTGCTGTGGGACAAGATTGTTCATTGGTGTATATGTGGAAGGCAGTTTGCCTAGTGTTAAGCGCTAGGATTTAGCAGCCCAGCTTCCTGGGTTTCAATCCCAGATCCACCAGTTACAAGTGCAATAATCCTGAGCATAGTTTCTATGATCATCAATTTTGTTTGTGAAAGTGGTGATAGAAGGTAGAGTTTTTATGGGTGTTAAATGAGTTGGTGGTACCAATGAAGCCCTAGTGTTTGGCACATGGTAACCTCAAAATAATACTTAAAATTAAGGTTCTGATACTCAGAGGTTGGGAATCTGATTTCCTTTATGTTCCTGTGTATCAGGATGTTTAACATTTTTTGAGCTAGATAATTCTTTGTCGTGTGCATAGGGGACTGGGTTGGGGTTAGGGTCAATCAGTGCACCATGCAATGTTTAGCAGAATACCTGGTCTCAACTGACTAAAAGCAAGTAGCTTCTCTCCTTGGGAGAAGGACATGGCAATCCACTCCCAAGGCAATCCCAAAGCAATCAGCCATTGAAAACCCTATAAGGGTCACTATGAGTGGGACATGACTTGATGGCACCTAACAACAACAACAACAACAAGCTTCTCTCCAGTTGTTGTTGTTGTTGTTGTTGTTGTTGTTAGGTGCCATCAAGTCGGTATCCAACTCATAGCGACCCTCATAGGGTTTTCAATGGCTGACTGTTTCGGGATTGCCTTGGGAGTGGATTGCCAAGTCCTTCTCCCATTTTTGCAGTGCTGGGAATTGAACTTGGGACCCCAGAGACTGCAGCACAGCACTCTATCAACTGAGCTAAATCCCAGTCCCTGGATAAGCAGTAATGAAGTTTAATTTTATATGCAAAGTTAAATATAAAATGATTCCTCCATTATAAATTAGGTCACTGTAGAATTCAAGATTTTGTTCTGAGTAAAGTAAGAGGAAAGTAAGATATTTTATGTAATGGTGTCACATAATCTAAGTTATATATAATTTTTTACATTAATTCAACTATTTCATAGCAATATTTAGACCAGTTATATTTTTCAACATATATGCTCAATGGATACTTTACCTCAAAAACAACTTATATGTCTCTACCCAACTGAGCTAAATCCCAGCCCTTTCTCTCCAGTAGTGACAATAAAAAATGTCACCAGATTGCTACATGTCCCATAGGAGGCAAAATCACATCTGGTTGATAAGTACTATTGCAAATACCCAAAAATTAAGCAGGTAATCAAGCATCTATGTATTATTTACACAATGTGAACTTTGACTACTTTGGACAACTAATTATCACAAAGGGTAACTGAGGAAGGAATACAAGCATCAGAGCTCTCTCCCTGTGAGGTGCCTTGAGAATCCCAGCTCAGGCTTTTCTCTCGTGGCTGCACACTAATTCCACTCAGGGGCTTCTTGAATAAGGAATTTAGCAGGGCCTCTCAGTGGAAATGCAGCATTTTGAAAATTACACTGTCAGATTGTTTTAAAACAGTCCTTTGGGATTTAACATAGCTTTTTAAAAAATGATTTTAACAGGCACCCAGGGTTGTTTTAAAAAGGAAAGTTGCTAAAGGTTCTTTAATTACTGCCTCTATCTGAATGATTCCTTTTGATAAAATGTCTCCGAAGCAACCACTAAAACCTTTCCCAAGCAAAAGCTTGAAACTCTGTTGAATACTAATCAGATTATGCAGAATTTCCAGCAACTTCAATGGCCACATGATACTGTATGGGCGCTGCTCAGGCTTCAAGGCTTTCTTTGGGACTATTTGCTGCCACCTGGTGACACAAAAGCATCACAGACACAGGCCTATTAACGCCCGCCTCCGGTTCTGCCTCCAGATAGGCATCAACGTTTTGCTGAGAGGAAAGCTTTTTTTTTTCTCCTAGGGAAGGTGGACTCAGAAAAATTCAACTAAGGGCCTTACATAAATAAGGGCTATTTACAACTAGCTTCAGATAAGTATAAAATGCCCAACAAGATTTAAACTGAGGAAAAAGCATAAATCTTCCTTCAACCAAGGCAGGTGATAAAAACATTCTTTGGCTCTATTTGATGGAGAACGAGTGAAAAAGAAAAGAAAAGAAAAGAAGGAGAGGCAGGGAAAGTAAACACGAGTGCCTCTACGAGAGGAAGGAGACAAGGGTAGCGAAGAGAGAGCACGGGGACTCCTGAAACACACCCCAGGGTCTAATCACCAGCCTTTTTGTCCATCCTAATCTGCATCCAAAGTCCAAAGTATGATTTCAGAGGCAAATAGACAGGTGGCCAGCCCTGGCTCTGTTACTTGCTATTTGTGTGGCCTATAATAAATTACTTAATCTTTCTGATCCCCAATTCCCCATATGTAAATGTTGTTGCTGTTAGGTACTGTAGACTCATAGCGACTCGCATAGGGTTTTCAATGGCTGATTGTTTCGGAATTGCTCTGAGAGTGGATAGGCACATCCTTCTCTCATTTTTGTGGTGCTGAGGGATCAAATCTGGGTCCTCAGAGAGTGCACAGAAGCACTCTACCAACTGAGCCAAACCCAGCCCTATGTAAATAGGCATACCAAAATAGGCAGAAATACACTTACCCAACCACCCGGGACTGTTCTGAGGACTGAGACTGTGCATGTCAAGAACACAATGGTGGCCTAAGGAGAACTTTCCATAACAGTGCTGTTATTTCCAAGTCCCCCTCCACTCAGGATGGCCAGCCTCCTCCCCCCTGACAGCAGCCTGTTCTCCCTGCAATAGGCCCGTCTTTGACCCTCTCACACTAACTCCATGGTCTGCCCCATGTCTTGTCCTCTTGGAGGGTAGGGTACTGATGGAGACTAAATTAGGCAGAAATGAAAAAGTGGATTCATGATAAAGAGAGGGAACTATGTTTTAAACAAAAATTCAATATTAACAGACCTTAATGAGGGATTAAAAAACATGCTTTCAATATTAATTAGGTCCACCTGGGTAGCTCAGTTGGTAGATCATCAATATTAACTATGTGCAAATTAATACTTGCCATTTATGTTTAAAGTATAAAGAACAAGCAAACAAGTTACCAAGTATAATATGAATTAGAACAGTATCAAGAGATCATCATTATTTTACTTCTTTATAGTTTCACCATGTAGCATCTCTAAGTAATACATTATTTAATTTTGTACAGTTTTTGAATTTTCAAATAATAGCAATGTATCCTATGATTTTCTTTTTTCACTCAACATTATATTTCAGGAATTTATCCATGTTGTTACATGTGGTCATAGTTTATTCTCCCTGTAGGTTATCTATATGGATATTTTCAGACTTGCAAAGATTTGTCAGTCTGTTGAATACACTATGGTAGTTCACTGTGGTTTTGATTTCTATTCTCCTGATTATCAGTAGATACCTATTCATGTTTCTTATTCTGTAAAGTGCTCTTTGAAGTATTTTGTCCCTCTTTCTGTTGAGATGTCTTTTATTTTCAATACAGTCTCAATTTTTGGAAAAATTACTATAGGATAGACTCAGTCAAGTTCTCAATTTTCCAATATGTTTTTCCATGTGAAATTGGCTCTTTTCTTCATAAAAATTAAAATGTGCAGAAAATATAATTTTGTAACACCCCAATTATATTTGCAAAACTTCTTGGACATATACAAACTTTCTTTCTAAGGCACATGCCCCACTGTACTTTGGTAACTCTCTTGTGAGCATACATACATCTAATTGCTTTGACACCTTCTTGGGTCAGAAACTCTCCACCCAGGACGGAGTCTATTTGTTTTGGAGGTTTTAGTAAACCACTGCTCTAGGCTGAAAGGCAGGTGATGAGGATTTTCTCTACCTTGTCTCTTGATGAAGTGTCCTTTCTCTAGGCCTTTCTTGGCCAGTTCTTGTATGCCTTTACACATCCTCTCTCTCTTCTCCTCCTCTGTCTTGCAGTTAGAAGACATTTTTGTTGATTGTACTTTGGCTTTCAGTAAGTACATGGATTAGAATACCTAAAATAAAAAATAGTAACAATACCAAATGCTGGCAATAATGCAAACAGACTAGATTACTCATGTAATACTGCTGAGAATGTACAAAGGTAGATCACTATAGAAAAAAGTTTGGACTTATATCAAAATCGGGATGCACATATATAGATAAATATTCTCACAAAAGGACATGCAAGTAGAAAGGAGCCCATTGGTGGAAAGGGTGGGGTGGGGGAGGAGGGTCATGACAGGGTAAGGGGGAAGTTATGTGAGCAATGTACAATGAAATGTATATATGGAAATGTCATAGTGAGACTCATTAAATTGTACATTAAAAATTACTAATAAAAAGTGTTTAAAATTAATCATATTAATTATTTCACATGGAGACAATGAAGATATTAGTTAATAGCTTTAGAGTTAAAAAGAGGATATGATTAATTCCAGGATTTAAATTCCAGGAAGTGACCTTTAAAATCCTCAGGCCCTATCTTCTCCAGTGGATAGGGCAACTAGAACATGAAAACACCATTCTGTATGTACTCAACACAGAACCACAGCAAGAACAATACATGAGCCAGTCCCCCTTTCCCTTCACCTGGCATGCATTATCGTGAAGGGTTGTTATAGTTATAATTGCCACATTCTGATATAAGCTTTCTTTTTAATTACTTTCTGTGTTTCTGAATAGCTTATGTGCTCCATGAGATCAGAGGTCATAGTTTATGCCCATGGTTAATTTTTTACAGCACTCAATGTGAACTTAACATTCAATAAGTATTTTTGCCATTTGAATAAAAAGAGGTGATATAATTTAGTAGTACCCCTGGTAAGATGACTAAAGGCTGTTATGTCAACAAAAAGTACAGTTTCACTTATTGTTTAATCTGTGTTTCCTATATGATAGAACAGAAACCCCACAGTAATAGTGAAAAACAGAAATTTAGTTCTCATATGATAGGAGTCTAGAGGTGGGCAGACCATAGCTGAGAAGTTTCAAAATTATTAAGAATACGAGCTCCCACCAAGTCTCTACTCAATCATTTCTTTCTTCCTTTCTTTTTCTTTTTTTTTTTTTTTTTTTTTTTTTTTTTTTTTTTTTTTTTTTTTTTTTTTTTTTTTTTTTTTTTTTTTTTTTTTTTTTTGTGGTACTGGGGGTTGAACCCAGGGCCTCACACTTTCATGCTCTGCAAGTGCTGGACCACTGAGCTGCACCCTCAGCCCATTTTTTTACTTTTTTGAGACAGGGTCTTACTAAATTATGCAGACTGCCTCTGGTCTCGAACTTGCAATCCTCCTGCCTCTGCCTCCTGAGCCGCTGGGATTACAAGCATGTGCCACTGCACTTGGCTTCTACTCAATCATTTCTGTGCTGTGGTCTTCAATCTCATTGTCTAATATGGAGCTCCAGTCACCTCAAACATGTTATTGTTGTTGTTGTTAGGTGCTGTCGAGTCGGTATCCGACTCATAGCGACCCTCACAGGGTTTTCAATGGCTGAGTGCTTCGGGATTGCCTTGGGAGTGGATTGCCAGGCCCTTCTCCCATTTTTTGCGGTGTTGGGAATTGAACTCGGGGCCTCAGAGACTGCAGCGCAGTGCTCTACCCACTGAGCTAAATCCCAGCCCAAACATGTTATAGGCAAGAGGAAAAAAAAAAAAAGAATTGCCCTTTTCTACTAAGGAAATGTGTCCAGAATCTCATAGAACAGTTTGTTCTACATACCAGTGGTGAAATCCTAGTTATATGATCACACCTAGCTAGAAGGAAGGATTCAGGATATAGACTTAAATTAGGCAACAGCAGGTCTAACTAAAACCCAAAAGGAGAAAGGTGGCTCTTGTAGGCAACTGGCAATCTCTGTCACATTTTCTATGCCACACCAGCCATGTACTTAAATCAATTTGGTACGAACAAAATTATGTTTTTCTCATTCTACACCCAGGAGATTGAAGGTCTTCCAGACTTTTAAGGTGATTCTTTAGCAGTGCCAAGAAAAGCTGACCATGTCTCACATGCAATTGGAAGATTATGATCTAAATACCACCTCATCTCAACATGGAGATTACAGGAGAGAAAAAATGTGGCCCATCTTACAAAACTATTCCAGAACTTAAGTGATCTTTATAGGAGCCCAGCCTAGCCTTTATTTCAAAACCTAATAAGACCATCAATAACAATGAATGGAAAATTGTATATCAATCTGTCCTGAACATAAATGCAAAAATCCTCAACAATATATTAGCAAATCAAATACAGCATATTTTAAAAGTATAAAATAATGGATTTTATTCTAATATCTAAGGGATGCTAACACTAAAAAAAAAATCACTCGAATGTAATTTGTCATGTTAACACAAGAAAGGAGAAATATATTCTGAAAAAAACGTTTGGCAAAATTCAATGCCCAGTCACAATTTGCAACTTTTAAAAAATCAATTTTGGACCTTGGATGATGAAGATGTGTCCATGCAGGTCACAGATTATAACAAATATATCACTGTGCTGCAGGAAGTTGACAGGGGAGAGGCAGTGTGTGTGTGAGGACAGGAGGTACGTAGGCACTCCCTATACTGTCCCCTCAATTTTTCTGTGAATATAAAGTTGCTCTTCACAATAAAGATTAATATTATTTTTACATATCTCCTTTATTTATAAATGTTGGTAGGTTACGGAGTAATAAGGCTTAGGAAATTTCCACTATGCAACTGTTAATAAAGATAATTAATTTTAAACCTGGCGCAGTGGTGCAGGCCTGTAATCCCAGAGGCTCGGGAGGCGGAGGCAGGAGGACCACAAGTTTGAGACCAGAGGCAGTCTGCGTAATTTAGCGAGACCCTGTCTCAAAAAGTAAAAAACAAATGGACTGAGGGTGCAGCTCAGTGGTCCAGCACTTGCAGAGCATGCAAGTGCAAGGCCCAGGGTTCAAACCCCAGTACCACACACACACAAAAAAAGATGATTAATTTTTTTAAAATGTAAACAGTTAAGGTAATAAATTTTATGAGTATTTTTTCACAATTGAAAAAGAACTTAGCAAACCAAGAAAAGAATTTCCTTATTCTGATAAAATGTTTCCAAAAAAACTATAGCAAACATCATACTTTATGGTAATATTCTTCTTGAGATAAGAAATAAGGCAAGGACACTTTCTATCACCTCTCCTATTCAATATTGCATTGATTATCTTAGCCAGTGGAAAAAATAAAATAAAATAATAATAATAATAAAATAGCCCCCAATCTAGATATAATTCTATAATCTATATAGTATTCTATAGCTCAAATTCTTATACAAATACAGATTAATACCTACTTTGAAGTGATAGCAATTATATGGGAACTTGACCTTGAAAAGTGTGATCATTAAAAGTTTGGGGTGGGCTAGGCATGGTGGCTGTAATCCCAGTGACTCGGGAGGTTGAGACAGGAGGATCACAGGTTTGAGGCCAAGAGGCAGCAAGACCATATCTCAACATAAAAAATAAAAAATGGGCTGGGGTGAATCTCAGTGGTAGAGCAGTTGCAAAGTATGTGTGAGGCTGTGTGTTCAACTCCTGAGTATCACCCAAAAAAATAATAATAAGTGTGGGGTGATATAGTAAAAAAGATGCTAGCCTAGAAATCTAAAAATGGGTATATGTCTTCTTGTCCTTGTCTCTTGATGTTTGCTTCAATCACACACAACATGGTTGTCTTATTAATGAAATAGCATATTTACTGAAATGCATACCAACAACAACAACATACATGATGAGAATTGTATAATCATCTTTTACCTCTTAGAAATAAAGAGCCTTTATGGTAAATATGAAGCCAACGCTCTATCACTGAGAGAGCAGAACATTGTTAATTCTGCAAAGGGATATTAAGTTCAGACTTTCTGGCTCCGATTAGTTGTTGTTTGTTTGTTGAGGCAGGGTTTCACTATGTATCCCAGGCTGGCCTTGAACATATGATCCTCCTGCCTCCTCCTCCTACGAGTGCTGGGGTTACAGGCATGTGCCAGCACACCCAGCTTTCTGATTAGTTATTTGTCAGCAATTCACTCAACCTTTTTCTGGTAGATGAGCAGGATCCTGCACAGGAAAGGGTGGCCACGGAGCTTCCAGGGATCTTCTATGCAATTACCTGATCAGGAAAGATAGTGAGGATGGTGGTGGTGATGATAAAAAGTGTAAATAATAATAATTATTATCATCATCACCACTAAAGCTAGTACACAGTATTGTAGTGTGTGCTGAGCATTTTACATATGTTAACTCCTTTTTATTTTTGCACTACTGGGGAATTGAGCATGCTAGGCTAGTGCTCTACCATTGAGGTATACATGTCCAGCCCCTTCTCTTTTTTTCTTTTTTCTTTTTTTTCAGACAGAGGCATGCTGACTTATGAAGACTGCCTCTGGCCTAAATATGCAATCCTCCCGCCTCAGCCTCCCAAATTGCTGGACTATATATAGATGTGGACCACAGCGCTCAGCATTTGTTAACTCTTAAATCCTTGCCATAACCTTATAAAGCAACCACCAGCATCATTAACATAACATACTACTATAGTATTATTAATATAACATAAAGATGCAGACACAGAGATGTTAGGTGACATGCCCAACGTCATGCATGATGTAAACAGTGCAGTTTGTATTCAAGCACAGCCAGTTGGGCACTAATGTCCACACCATGAACTACTAGTCCCTTCACTAGTAGTCATTCAATAAATCAAGAATGTTTGAGGGCATTTGTATACACAAAGCACTCTCTAAGGCTCTGGAGCTAAAAAATTAAGTAAACTATCTGGCTTCCCTGCTTCCACCCTCCAATTTATTCCCCGCGTAGCAGTTGGAGTGATTTTTAGTTTTAATTAACTGATTTTATTTATTTATTTCTTTATTTGTGATACTGGGGCTCAAACTCAGGGATGCATCCCCAGTAGGTAAGGGCTGTGACACTGAGCTACATCCCAGCCATCGTGATCTCTTTAAAAACCCAAATCAGCCCTTGTCACATTACTGCTTAAAAATATCTCAGTGGCTTCCCACTGCATGCAATCAATAGCAATGTCTGGCCCCATCCTGTGACAACCAAGCACCCACATGGTCTGGGTCCTGCCTCCCTCTTCAGCCTCATCTATAGTCTTCCCCATCGCGTCCCATCCCATGGCTTCCTTTCGGTCTGGAGAAAGCACAGGCTCATTCCAAGAAGCCCTCTTGTTCCCTCTGCCAGAGATGCTGCCCTCAGCTCCTCCCGTGGCTGCAGCTGGTCATTCTGAGTCTCACGCAGCCCTGCTTCATTCTAGGGGCTACTTCTGTCCATCCTGTTTGAAGTGGTGGCTGCTCAGCCACTCCCTAGCACTCCACCTTGCTTAGCTGGCATATGAAACGCCTCCCCCTGGGTAACCATAGTTCGGCCACTGTTTCTCTCTTCCCACTCTCCTCTCTCAGTCCCAGAAGGGCAAGAATCTTGTATGCATTACTAACCACAGCTCCAAAAACAAGGCCTGGCCTGTGCCAGGTGCTCACGAAAGGCGGGTTGAAGGAATGAATAAAGGGTCAGTCCAAGCCTTGAAGACGTCCAGTGTCGTGCAGGCACTGCGGAGCATGACTAACCAACCACAACACCCTGCCTTGTTCTATGTGACTGAATGCTAGAATTCACCAAGGAACAAGCCAGTCACTCAGAGTCAGGGATGAGGGCCGAGGGGGGCTGAATGCAGGGTCCAGGGACATCATGTTGGGCTTCTCAGAAAAGGGGATGTTTGAGCTCCACTGCAAAGGAGAAGCAGGAGCTTCCAGGCAGAAAAGGAGGAGGTGACTTTTCCATCAAAAGGGAAATGTGAAGAGCACAGGGGTGGGAAGGCCCTTCTGAGCAACGGGAACCAAGTACAGAAGCAAAAGGCAGCGCATGAAGTTCATGTTCACCCATGTTCATCAATGGACCGTTATTCAAGCCTCAGGACTCGGGGTTGGTTACAGAGATCAGGTGTTGTAACTTGCAGGTGTTAACAATGCAAAACACAAGCGCAGGCAGCTTTTAAAAGCAGAATTATCTTCCTTCCAGGTTCCCCAGGCTCCACCGTTCCTCCGTTCTTTGCACCCTTTTGCCATGTTGACAGCACCCAAAGCAGCAGAATGCACCCACCAACAAGGTAAGCCCGTTTTCTTTGGCTATGTAGAGAAATTTGAATAAAACTAGGAAGTGGGCTCATGAGGTAAACTTAACATCGTAATGATCATTAGGTTCCCATCTGGTGGGATTCAAAAGAACCAGGGGGTTTTACTACCTGATGTCCCCTGTTACCAAAATCAGAAAGTCTTATTTCTCAGACCCTTGGGTAGGGGGAGCCAAGTAATCCTAAATCTGGGGTGGGCACCTTTAAAAAAATGTTTTATATACAGATATGATTATTACCTGTGTCTGTAGGTGTCAAGTTAAGAAGAGCACTGAATAAAAATGTCTCCAGCAGCTCTACAAAGAAAGCAAATGGCACAGGATGGAAATCATCAAAAAGTTTCTCTCACACACTGCCAAAGAACAAAGTAGGTCTAAAAACATAAATTGGACCAAACTCATACTAGATGTTTTGGGAGATCTTTGCTTAATCTATGATGAAATATTGGGCCTTTGGAGTCAGATACTCTGGGTTTGAATCTAGAGCCCACTACTTACCAGCTGTGTCACTTTGGGCAGGCTACTTAACTTTTCTGTGTCTTAGTTTCCTCCTTTGCAAAATTTAAGAAATAATGGTACCTATTTCTTAGGGTTGTTGGGATGATTAACTGAGATTATGGGTGTTAAGAGGTTAGAATGGTGCTTGGCACAGAGTAAATCCTAAATAAATACTTGTTGTTTTGGGGTGCCATTGAGTCACATCCAACTCATAGTGGCCCTGTGTATAATAGAACAAAACACTCCCTGACACTGCCATGCACTCGATCTTTTTTATGTTTGAGCCCACTGTTGCAGCCACTATGTTTCTTTTTGTTTTGAGTCATGCCACACCAGCAAATGGAGGTCCCAGAGCCTTTAGTCTATTCCCATCATTAAGGTGGACATTACTTTCAGGAAGCAATTCTTCCCAAATCATCTTTGAACTCCTTCCAACTTGGGGGGCTCATTTTCTGGCACTATATTTGACAGTGCTTCTCTGCTATTCATAGGGTTTTCAATGGCTAACTCTTTTGGGAGTGGGTTGCCAGGTCCTTCTCCCTAGTCTGTCTTAGTCTGGAAGCTCAGCTGAAACTTATCCCCCATGGATGGCCCTGCTGGTATCTAAGATACCAGTGGTATAGCTTTCACTATCACAGCAATGTGCAAACCTGCATAGCACAACAAGCTGACACACACAGAGGAAAATAAATACGTGCCATGATTATCTTTTCAGCTCTTTCACAAGTTAATTAGCTGTTTTTCTCTTGATTTAAAGAAGAAGGAGGTTTATATTAATGTCTGTATCCCAAATGTTCTTAATGAGAATTTTATCTTTTCTTGCTTGGCATCTCCCCTGTTCCAGCCCTGTCCACCAGATTCTCAAATGTTACACTGCAGAATTCAGAGAATAGTCAGAGATAGACAGGGCTGGAGGCAAAGGACAAAGAAGGAAGAGTCTTTGTTCTTATAGCTCTGGATTCTTAATTGTCATGGGCAAAGTGAAAAGTACTGTAAAAAGAAGTCAGAGGCTGGGCGTGGTGGCACATGCCTATAATCCCAAGGACTCTGGAGGCAGAGGCAAGAGGATCACAAGTTTGAGATCAGAGGCAGTCTGCATAATTTAGAGAGACCCTGTCTCAAAAAGTAGAAAAATGGAATGGAGGTGCCAGCTTAGTGGTACAGCACTTGCAAAGCATGCAAGCGCAAGGCCCCGGAGAGAGCAGAGAATCAGAGTGGCCCGGGCGAGATATCTGGACTATTTCAGAGTTCTGTTGAATAGGAGAGTATGGATGAACTGGAGGATTGTTAAGGTAGGGAAGGGAGGAGAAAATTTTGAAAATTGATACATGGAGTTATGAATTGGACTTGCTTTGGAAGCATAAGTTGAAATACATCTTTATTAATTTGCTATGTGGGTATTTTTCAAATGTGAACCTCTGAATCAGCAGGACCAGGTTCTAGAGGCAAACTACTGATTGATTAAAAATGTGGCCTTTTCATAAAAAGTGCTTTAGGAATTGCCTGAATCCTTTGGTCACATCAGAGCCTTAATAGGCATTATTCTAAAAACAGAAAAATCCAGCTGTAACCCCAACACATGGGAAGATTGTGAGTTTGAGGCCAGTCCATAATGAGTTCCAGGATACCCTGAGCTATACAGCAAGACCCTGTCTTTAAAAAAAAAAAAATCATCATCATCATACTACAGGAAAACCATTATCACATTGAGTTTTCTTATTTATTTCCTTTTTTTTTTTGGCAGAATGGAGATGGTGATCTCAAGGTTTTATCTATGGTAGGCAAGTGCCCTACCATGGAGCAGCACACTAAGACATATTTTTTCTTGAAGACAGAGTCTCCCTGAATTCTGCAGGCTACCTCTGGCCTTGAACCTGCAATCCTTCTGCCTCAGCCTCCCAACTGCCTGGAATAACAGATATGCACCACAGTGCCCAGCTTGAGTTTTTTGTTAAAGTTATTTGGTACAATGAGATGAGCATACAGATTTCCTAGAACCATATCCATCTCTGAAGAACTTTTTAAAGTAAGATGAGGTCACTTTTTATGAATTTGGAGACAGAAGGCTTTAGAAAGCAAAACAAAACAAATAAAAGCCAGTAAGAATTCCAGAAATAGCACACATAAAGACCCATGTGCACACACATAAACACACTGATACTCTACACTAATCCTAATCATACAAAAACAGATTTCAGAAGTGGGTTTATAGACCTGCTAAAGCTCATGTATGAACTGTGTGTAATGAGAACCCACCTCTAAAGATAGAGCTCACTAGTATGTTATTTTGAAAATACAACTTCATTTCATATGTTTTTTTCTCCCCACAACCACTGATGACCATTGGCTTCCTGATGAAAGCAGATCTTTTATTTCCTTTTTATTTCCTACAGGGGCTGGGGTTTGGCTCATTTGGTAGGGAGATGCTCTATGTTCTCTGAGGCCCTGGGTTCTATCCCCAGCACCGCAAAAATGGAAGAAGGACATGGCAACCCACTCCCAAAACAATTAGCCATTGAAAACCCTACAAATAGCAGAGAAGCACTGACATAGTGCTGAGCATGGCACAGTGTCAGGGAGTGTTTCCTTCTGTTATACATAGGGTCATGATGAGTTGGACCTGACTCAGTGCCACCTAACAAAAACATTTCCTACAAATATGTAATGGAGGCAATGGAGATGTAGTAATTACCAGTGATTAGTAAACTGGTAGTAAGTAAATGGTCCTTAGGTGACTGCTGTCCCTCATCTATGTTAAATAAGCAGCTCATTTCAAGGCATTAGCCACTTCTATTGACTAATCAATGCTTGGAGTGACTAATCAATAAGCCCTGGAATGTCAGAAGAACCAATGCCCAGACCAGGAGCCATAGCACATGCCTGTAATCCCAGCAACTCAGGAGGCTGAGGCAGGAGGATCCCAAGTCCAAGGTCCAGGGCCTGAGCAATGTAGCAAGATCTTGTTTCAAGATAAAAAAAAAAGAAACACAGAAAATGGTTTGAAGTGCATCTCAGTGGGAGAGCACTCATCTACCATGCCCAATCTTAAGATGAATTCCTTCCATAATGGCTCTGTCTTGATCATCAGACAATAGAAAGTACACTTGTGTTTTCTCTTTCATTCTTTAGTATTTGTGTAACTTAGGCATTTTTCCCAATTCCTATCTTAGGTATTTTTTAAATTAGTTTTTAAAATTATGATAGTAATACTTACTTATAAGTAAACATTTCAAGGTATACAGAAAATATAAAACCTTTCTGCCTATAGATTGAAAGTTAGTGTTTATGTCTATATTATATTGATGTTCTTGAACTCTCTTTTCTCCACACCCCTTTCCCACTGCCTATAAGTAACCACTGTTAATATTTCTTGCAATAGTCAAATATTTTATATGCATATATATAGAGAGAGACATATATATGTATATTTTTGTTAGGCACCATAGAGTCAGTGTCTGACTCATAGCAACCCTACATACAACAGATGAAACACTATTGTCAGTGCTTCTCTGCTATTCATAGGGTTTTCAATGGCTGTTTTTTGGGAGTGGGTTGCCCGGGTCCTTCTCCCAAGCCTACAGCACCTGGTCTTCCATCTAAGTACTAACCAGGAACCAGGCCTCACCCTGCTTAGCTTCTGAGATCTAACAGGATCAGACACCACAGTGGTACAGCTGGTATATATATGCAGCTGTACATGGGTATGTATGTATATATATGCAGCTTATATGTGTATGTATGTATGTATACATACACACACACACACATACACACACATACATAGTGGTTTGTTAGAACTCTTTTTATATTAAGGAAATGAATCTTCTGTTAAATGGATAGAATATGTACTTTTGTAGTTTATTGTTTGAAGTTTTTCTTTTTATATATTGGCATTTTTAGTTTTTCCTTTATGGTTTATGGGCTTTGTATTGTATCTTTTAGTTGAAAAATAATTTTTTAACTTCAAGATAAAACAATCTCTTATTCAGAATTTTCAATGTGTTTCCAAGGACTGAATTTCTCCATAAACTAAGAGAAAGGAGGAAGCTACTTTTTCAAAAATCAGTTATTCTGGGAAACAGTTGTAAAGATTTCTTTCTTTATTTTATTTATATTAATGGTTCATTTAATAGTCAATATAGGTATGGGTGACATCATTTCTTAGGCAAGTGAACCTCTCTATGATTCAGTTTCTCATCTACAAAAGAAAAATTATACTAGTACCTACCTCGTGGGGTTGCTACAAGGACTAAATGAGTTAATGTGTTTGAAGGTCTGGAGACATACCAAGACTACACAGCAAGCAATAAGACAATTGTTCCTTTTACTACCACTTTTGAAGAACTCACAATTTCTTTTCCTTTTTTTTTTTTTTTTTTTTTTTTTTTTTTTTTTTTCTTTTTGTGGGGTTCAAACCCAGGGCCTCACATAGGCTTTGTAAGTACGCTAACACTGAGCTGCACCACTATCACATTTTTCACTCTTTTATCTTGAGACAAGATCTCACGCAGTTACACAGGCTGTCTCTGGCCTCAAACTCATGATCCTCCTTCCTCCACCTCCTGAGTCGCTGGGGTTATAGATGTAAGCCATCATACCTGGCCAGAACTCACAATTTCATGGAAGGAAACAAGACATAGAAAGGGAAATTTCAGTTTAAATTCAAAGCAAGATATGTAAAACTCAAAATAACATGCTGCAAGCATAATACTTTCCTGCTTAGGAGTTGAAACTTTATTTTCTTTAGATAGGATTAGCCAAAAGTAATATGACTTATTATTTATTTGGTAATCATTTCAAGCTTAGGAAATAGTTGCAAAATACAAAGAACCCTTTTACCCAGATTCATCAATTGTTAATATTTTGTTCCATTAGCTTTATCATTTTCTCTCTGTGTGTATAAATATCAATATATTATCTTTTCTGAGCCATTAGAAGTTATACACCCCCTATCATTTTCCTTCTATGTACTTCAGTTTGTATTTCCTAAGAGCAAAGTCATTTTCTTAAATAACCACAGTGTGGTTATCAGAATATCCAACATTGATTCTTTTATCTGATCTACCATCTGTATAGTAATTTGTCAATTGACCCAACAATGTCCTTCCTAAGTACTTTTTTCCTCTACAGAGAGTCTAGTGTGAAATCACATATTGCATTTAGTTGAGAAATATGATTCAATTTCCAAATCTATCAGAATAGTTCTGTGGAAATTTTTTTATACCTACATCTATCTAATCTGTCAGTTAATATCTGATATTTAACCTTAACTTCCTATAGATTGAAAGCTAGCGTTTATGTCTATGTTATATTGATGTGCGTGATACTAAAATCATCATTTCATTCTGCAGGTCATTTAAAAACTTGAACTTGTATCATGGAACCTTATAATAGAGCCTCTCGGAGCAGAGAAGAAGCATCATCTTCAAACTGCTGCTCTTGCCAGCATATTTTTCTTTACAGTTAGCTTTTGATGCAACTACATTGAATGTTATTTTGGTAAAAGAAAAAAATGTGTGTATCTTATGTTTCTTCATTGCAACTGGAAGACTGTTGGAGAATTCCAGGAGGATATAATGTTTCTGTGTCCAAGCAAGCAGGTTGGCTTTGCAGCACATTTTCCAAATGGGTAGCATTGAATATTGCACAGTACTGGAGTAGGAGCCTCTTTTCCAAAGTTTTAATCCAAGATAAAATAATCTGTCATTGATTGCCTTTGCTATGCTAGCAAATGGAAAAGATGTAAATCTGTTCAATAAAGCATTAAAAGAAAAATGGCTGCAAGTTTTCTTTCAGTAGACTATAATGATTACTAGGGAAAGAAAATATTCTTTTCTTTTACTACCTTTCTAAAATGCTGATTAGGTACATGGCTTAGCCTGTCAAGGTTTATAATAACGATTTGATCAAACAAAGGTCAAGACATATTATACCTCGCTTAAGGTTTGGGTATGCCATCTTTCTACAGAATAGTTTCATGTGCAAAAATGTGTAGGTTTATTGACCTGTAAGAAAAATGGTGGTGGGTCCCCATGTGTGGCTGTGGCTAGGGAGACCAGCATGGCCTTTTCTACACTGAGTTTGATCACCACTGTTCCTGAGACTTACCAGGAAACTTGCAGTTTTAGGAGGGAGGAAATGGAGGGTATCGGTGACCCATGGTCCCTCCAGACACCCACCAGAGCCCTAGCTGCCTAGGACTTTGCCCAGTTTTCTTTTGTCTGGCTCAGCCAGTTAAGACAGGACATTTTGTCTTGGTGGCTATGGCTGTCTTTCCTTTTACCATTTGTATATTGCTATAAGTGCTGCCATGGGGCTGGGATTTAGCTCAGTGGGTAGAGCGCTGTGCTGCAGTCTCTGAGGCCCCAAATTCAATTCCCAGCACCGCAAAGATGGGAGAAGGGCCTAGCAATCCACTCCCAAGGCAATCCCGAAGCACTCAGCCATTGAAAACCCTCTGAGGGTCGCTATGAGTCAGACACCGACTCGACAGCACCTAACAACAACAACAACATAAGTGCTGCCTGAGGATTTTCACAAATAGCATTGTGAATATATTATTAGATAAATTGGGGTATCCTTTTAGAGTCCCTCCCCAAGTCTAGAATACAAAACTGTTTGATTTCATCTTCCCACATATGCACGAGATGAGATGAGAAAAGACAGTCTGAGGTCTGGGTCATTGTCTAGATCTGTATGTCTGAGGGGTGCCCCAAATTAGTAAGTTGGCAGCAGTGGAGAAAGCTCAACAAGCAGGCACCTGGGCTCCAGTGGAAGAGTAACATTTTGGTGAGAGAAAACACAGGCAAACCATGACACTAGTTTTAAAAAAGCAACCCACGGAAAAAGGGTGGTAGTAGAAGGGGAGTTGAAGGATCCAGTGTATTTTTATGTTCTGAGTGTCACAGACTCTTAAGAGACTTTTTTATTTTTTGCTCAAGGAGAAGTGTTAAATCTCAAAACAAAATATATCTATTTCCAAAAATGCTTTTTAGCACTAACTCAAAGTCTTATGTTTAAAAGTTAATTTCACTAACTACACATGGTGGCACACACCTGTAATCCCAGCAACTCAAGAGGCAAAAGCAGGAAAATCACGAGTTCAAGACCAGAGGCAGCCTGCGTAAGTTAGCGAGACTCTGACTCAAAATGAAAAATAAAAAATGGGCTGGGATGGAGCCCAGTGGTAGAGCACTTGCAAAGTGTGTACAAGGCCTGGGATTCAAATCCTCAATACTGGCAAAAAAAAATTATTATTATTATTAAGTTTACTATTTTTTCATCACATGAAATCATAATATACATTTATACTAGAAAATTAAGGAAATAGAAAAAAAAAGGAAAAAATAAAAACAGAACTAGGACCTATAACCTTGACATACATTAATAGATTGATATCTTAGTGTATACACAGTTCTAATCTTTTGGTCCTAAATACGTGCAAGGTTTTTAAAAAAATCAAAATCATACTGATAAAGGAGTGCACTGTCTTCCAATTAAAGGATTTTTTTGTTTGAGATTTTTTTCTTGCCCTTTTGCACCTCAAGTCCTTCTGCAGCTCGTGACTCTCGTGCGCTCTTGCAGACGGACCCACCAACCTCCATCTCAGCAGTTTCTATAGGCAAACACTGCAAACTGCTAGGCATGGAATGTATTTCTAGAGAGCTGCATAGGATGAGAAGTGCGTCCTTTGTCTCCAAGGTCATAATGGCTCTGCTGACTTTAATTCCTTTCACTGGAGCTAGTGAGGACAACTCGAAAATGCCAGAAAGAATGAGAGCCCCCTGCCCCATGATCCCAAATGAAAAAAAAAAAAGAGAGAGAATACAGAAATCCCCTTACGCATGACCCCCAGGTCCCTTTTGTGTTGTTCTTGCCAACACAGCAGCCATCCTACTATATATATCAGCGGCCACTCTTGTCCCCATCACACTGGACGCTGACCATTCGCTGTCAACGACTATGGGGAAGGTGAGCCCAAAGAGGTGCCATAGCATGCCTGTTGAGCGTCTTCGTTGAGTGGGGATGCACCTTCCAACTGACGTCTGCTGTCACCTTCTTTTCTACTACAGATCACCTTCTACGAGGACCGGGGCTTCCAGGGCCGCTGCTACGAATGCAGCACAGACTGCCCCAACCTGCAGACCTACTTCAGCCGCTGCAACTCCATCCGAGTGGACAGCGGCTGCTGGATGCTCTATGAGCGCCCCAACTACCAGGGCTATCAGTACTTCCTGCGGCGCGGGGACTACCCCGACTACCAGCAGTGGATGGGCTTCAGCGACTCCATCCGCTCCTGCCGCTTAATTCCATATGTGAGTTTTGCTTCAACTTGACTGATGTGAGAGCGTTAGTTTGTTCCCACTAGTGTCCTCAGCAAGGACAGGAACACCCAGATTAGCCCTCACAGTACGACAGCAAGGCCCGACACTCAAACATTAAAAAAAAAAAAAAAAGAAAAAGAAAAAGAAAAAAGAAAGAAAGAACAGCAATCTATTTTTCTTACTTAAGGACATTGATATTTGGGGCAGAAGAAATCACAACATAACCTTTAAAATTAAACTTGACCAAACAACTCTATGTCCTTCAGCCACAGAAAGAGGATATCCTGTCATTTGCTATGACATGGATGAGCCTGAAGGGTGCTATGTTCAGTGAAATAAGCCAGGCACAGAAAGATAAATGCCACATGATCTCACTCATATGTGAAATCTAAAGAAGTTGATTTCATATAAATAGAGAGTAGAATAGTGGCCAATAAGTATTAACCCTGGTAGCATCTAGGCAATCCTTAATTTCTAAATGAAATCACTTTGTTTAGTAAAGAAAAAATTGCAATTAGATAATTCTTTGTAATAATAAAAAATTAACAGACTGCGAGACAGCAGTGTAGGTAGAATGTATTCTGTCTTGGTGATTTTCTTTACTACACTCTATGACACACTGAGCTAGAACCTAAAACACTATGTTTCAGCTAGTATGGCTTTGTATTTCCTTGGAGTCGTTAATAGCTAGCTAGTTTCTTACAGGGGCTGGGATTTAGCTCAATGGGTAGAGCGCTGCGCTGCAGTCTCTGAGGACCCGAGTTCAATTCCCAGCACCCCAAAAATGGGAGAAGGGCCTGGCAATCCACTCCCAAGGCAATCCCGAAACAATCAGCCACTGAAAACCCTATGAGGGTCGCTATGAGTCGGATACCGACTTGACGGCACCTAACAACAACAACAACAACAGTTTCTTACAAGGGACAGCGATAGGTAATTAATTAGGATTTCACAGGACAAGGTCCTCATCAAAGTGCTGTTTCATGTTTTTTAGTCATATGGGGCATGTATTTATTTATGTTTTCTGATAGCACCAATTTATATGGTGTGGCAAGGAATCAAAATCAAGTGTAGGCTAGAAAAATTTGCAGATGCTCAGAGATGTAAATAGAATAGACATTTCTTTGAGACAAGAAATTTAAATGGTTCAAATGACTTGGCAAAATGTCACTGGAAATCCATGTGGAATTGGAGCATATAGGAATCATTTTATACCATGAGTATAAAAGTGACTTAAAGACAATCTTGATAAAATGCAGTTATATGGTATCTTCATGGAAATGGGATTTAAAATCCTCTCTGTAGACTTACTACCCATGTTTATGACAGATGGTTGCTTACAAAAGAAATGCTTTTATTCCCTGCATTTCAATGTTCATTTCTTCTACAAGATCTCTAGTTGATTCACAGGTCAGCTTTATTTTAATGCTCTTCTGAATTTGTTAGAACAACAATGTAAGGAGTGAGATCAGGGAAGAAGCATACCTTCCAGAATGGCCTGAAAACTGTTTTTCATGAAGATGCAGGCTAATTGTGTCACTGGTATTGATACCAAGCATGCATACCACTGTTTTTCTTCTTTTGCTCATTATCACAACAGACCAGCTCTCACAGGATAAGACTATATGAGAGAGATGACTACAGAGGCCTTGTGTCCGAACTCACAGAAGACTGCTCCTGCATCCATGATCGTTTCCGTCTCAATGAGATCTACTCCTTCCATGTGCTGGAAGGCTGCTGGGTCCTCTACGAGATGCCCAACTACCGAGGCCGGCAGTACCTGCTCAGACCAGGAGACTACAGGCGCTACCATGACTGGGGCGCCATGGACGCCAAAGTGGGCTCCCTGAGACGGGTCATCGATTTGTACTAGGCTGTGCTTTTCTTGTTATGATCCACAAAGATGCAATAAATATACAATTAGTGTTCTTGGCACGAGTGACTCTTGTTTATCTTTACTAGTTAAATCTTAGTAAGTGGTGACCCAGGCAACTTACCTGACACCAAAAGGTGTTTTCAATGTCCACTTACTTCCTGTTGGCCAAGCAACAGTGTTTATGGAATACCCATTCCTGCCATGATTTACAGTCTGAAGGAGAGAAGAAAGGTGAACATAATGACCAACTATTAGAACATGTTGTGGCTATAACATCAAACACAAGAATGGTTGGATGGCTTAGGGTAGCTGGTGTCTCAGATGAGATTAGTCAAGGAGAGATGCATGAAGTTTTAAGGAGAATTTCCTAAGGTCAAGCTTGCTTGATGAATTCATCCCCCATAGGAAGCAGACTAAATAAGAATTAAACAGCTTCTCCTCTTACCCTGCCTCTGCTGTTTACTAGTAGAATGACCCATTCAGCCCAGTTTTAGCATTAGTAGTCTTCCATCCCAGAAATCCCCTCGGTTTCAGCAAAATCAGGATGGTTGGTTACCATATTTCTAGCTTATTTCTTTAAGCAAGATACTTCTTATCTTCTCTAAGTGTTTAAATTACTATGTTGAAAACCATAAGTGATAATAAATTCCTGCCTCACTAAATCCCAGGAAAATTATGATGAAAAGATAGCAAAAGATTGTGAATACATTTTATTACCTTTAAATTATTATACAAATGTAAATGTAAGAAATTAGTATATCCTTGGTGTCTCCTCAAATGCAACATCATAATATGATCATCTTTATTTTGGACTCTGATATGAATTTTTATCAGGACTCAATTATCAAAGACTCCATTATATAGAGTAAGGTACTCATACTTGCTATTGTACATGTCTCTGGAAATTCTTTTCATCTTAGTAGAGCTGCTCTCCCAGACTGTTGGTTCTTTTTCCAAATTTACATGAGCAAAAATCATGCTCTGTCACCATTGACTTCTTTGTAGAAGTTAATAAGCTGATTCTAAAAACCCATGTGGAATTGCAAGGGACCCAGCATAGTCAAAACAAAATTGAAAGAGGACAAAAAGTCAGAGGAGTCACATCCCCCCATTTCAAAATTTACCACAAAACAGTTGTAATCAAGATAGTGAGGTGCTGGCATAAAAGAGAGACTACAGATTACTGAGCCAGGCTGGAGTTTAGCTCAGTTGGTAGAGTGCTGCTCTGCACTCTCTGAGGACCCAGGTTCAATCCGTAGCACGGCAAAAATGGGAGAAGGACATAATGATCCACTCCCAAAACAATTAGCCATTGAAAACCCTATGAGGCTCACTATGAGTCAGACCCTGACTCGACAGCACCTAACAACAACCTACAGTTATTTTGGGGGCTGGGATTTAGCTCAGTTGGTAGAGCGCCACTCTGCAGTCTCTGAGGTCCCGAGCTTGGTTCCCAGCACCGCAAAAATGGGAGAAGGACATGGCAATCCACTCCCAAGGCAATCCTGAAACAGCCATTGAAAACCGTATGAGGGTCACTATGAGTCAGTCATGACTCGATGGCACCTAACAACAGCAACAGATTACTGGAATAGAATTGAGAGCCTGGAAGTAAACCCACGTCTATGTTCACCTGAGGTTTTACAAATATGTGACAATCATTGATGGGGAAAGAATAGCCTTTTCAAGTGGTGCTGGGACAACTGATACACACACACACACACAAAAAAAAAATGAAACTTGATCCCTAACTCACACTGTGTATAAAAATTAACTCAAAATAGAAGACACATTTGAATATAAGCACTCAAACTAAGAACTCTAAGAAGAAAAGATATACATACATCTTTATGACCTTTTATTAAGCAAAGATTTCTTAAATATATTAAATGCATATGTAAGAAAAGAAAAAAATAAACTGAATTTCATCAAAATTAAAATTTTTTATGCACTAAAAGACATGATCAAGGAAATGCAAGGACAGCTCATGGAATGGAAACTAATATTTACAAGTCATTTATCTGATAAGGTTCTAAAATCTAAAACTTATAAAGAACCTTTACAACTCAACAACAGCAACAAAAAGAATGACCCAATTAGGAAATGAGCTAAGGATTTGGATATATAATGTTCTCGAGAAGATATATAGTCAACAAACAAATGAAAGATACTCAACATCATTAGTCGTCATTGTTGTTGCTAGGTGCCTTCAAGCCAGTGTCTAACTCATAGCGTCCCCATGCCAACAGGTGAAACACTATCATCAGTGTTTCTCTGCTATTCATAGGGTTTTCAATGGCTGATTGTTTTTGGGGAGTCGTTGGGGAAATTCAGATCAAAACCATGATGGGACACTACTTAACATGGTATAGGATGATAGGATGGCTATACTAAATAGAAAATAACAAGTGTTGGTGAGGATGTGGAAAAAAGTTGGAACCCTTATACTGGTGGGAATATAAAATGGTGCAGCTTCTGCAGAAAATGGGTTGGCAGCTCCTTAAGCGGTTAAACAAAGAATTACCTTATGACCCAGCCATTCCACTCCTAGGTACATAATCAAAGGAATTGAAAATAGATGTTCAAACAAAAACTTACACATAAATCTTCATAGCAGCACTATTTATGATAGCCAAAAAGTGGAATTAACCCACACATCCAAATATAAATGGATTATTGGATAAACAAAATATTTAAACAATGGAATATTTGATCACAAAAAGAAGTGAAGCACTGGTACATTGCTGGATCTTGAAAACATTACGTTAAGTTAAAGGCGCCAAACACATAAGACCACATATTATGTGATTCCATTTTTTGTTTTGCTTTGTTTTGTTTTGTGAGAAGGTTTCACTATGTAGCCCCATCTAGATTCAAACTTGAACTCATGGTTCTCCAGCCAGAGCCTCCTAAGTGATGGGATCACAGGCATGTGCCACCACACTTAGCTGCTATTCCATTTACATGCAATTCCCTAGACAGGCAGAGGTAAAGAGGCAGGAAGAAGATTAGTAACTGCTTAGAGCTGGGGGAATGGGACAGATAGAAGAGGGACTGCTACAGAGTATATAGTTCCTCAGTGTGAGCACATTCTAAATTGTGGTGATGTTTGCATGCACCTGTGAATACACTACAACCACAGACTTGTATACTTGAAGTGAATGAACAACGTAGTATGGTATAAAGGTAGTTTGGAGTGGGGTTGTTTTGTTTGGTTCGGTGTTTTTTAAATGCCTTACTTCCCACCTAAATAATGAAAATTCCCTTTAAACAATATTCCTTCTTTATTGAAGGAACATATGGGACAAATTTTAAATAGGAAGTTACACATACGAAAAGGCTGCGACTCCAGTATCACATGTGCAGAAAATTTGTGGTTTTGTTGGTGGCTTAGCTAAATCATTGTGTATTATCTTCTGGTTGCATGATTAATGACATATAAGCTCCACTTTAACCAAAAAGGAAAAGCTAGGTAACATGTCTCACTGAAAATACTTTTGTTAACTTGAAGTTTTGTTTGCATTTTAATCTGGATGAACTGAAAGATTTAGAAAACTGTGCTTTATCTGATAAAGCTTAATGCATCATAATTTCCCTTCTCTATAAAATGAGGGGAGTGGACACCTTTCCTTCCAGCGAGGACACTTTAAAGCTCTATTAGGTTTCAAGGTGGGGTATGTTAGTGGATTGAGGCAGGCTTTGAAGTCCATAGATTTGGCTTCTGACTTGAAAATCAAGTGGCTGTGTGGTCTTGAGCAGGTTATTTATCCTCCATAGCCTCAATTTTCTCACCTTATTCTCGAGAGGAATAAATTAAATCTCTCGTATAAATGCTAGAATGTAGTAGAGGCTCAGTGGATAGGAGTCATCACTCCATCCTTTTTTTAAATAGTCATGCTTTATACATGGATGGGCTATCTACATGGATGTTATAAAGGAAAAAGATCAGAGTAAATGAGCTATTTTCTAGGAAATGCAAACATCCTTTTTTTTTTCCATTGGGATGGGGTGGCATTGTCTCACTATGTGTCACAAGCTGTCCTTGAACTCACTATCCACCTGCTTCTGTCTCCCAAGTACCTGGGATTACAGGCATGTGCATCACACCTGACTCTCTATGCCCTTTTAACTGTCACCTATTACTCCTGTCTTAGAAGTCTATACACAAATGGATGAAACAAGAATTATAGATCTTTACAGTTTATTAACAGAAGGATCTGGCAGCCCACTCCCGAAGCAATTCCAAAACAATCAGCCATCGAAAACCCTATAAATAGCAGGGAAGCAATGACATGGGGCCAGGTGCACAGCATAGAGGAGTGTTTCATTCTGTTGTACATAGGGTTGCTATAAGTTGGACTGGCCTGAACGGCACCTAACAACGACAGTTGGTTAAACACTGAGATCTTACAGCAAGGCTGAAGAAATCAATTGGTTGATCAATCCACTAGAATTGACTGGAATTCCTATTAGAACCAAAGACTCTCAGCGTTGGTAGGAATAGAGTAAAGTATTTGGATGCTACAATTTGTGTAAATGAAAAAAAAAAGTATGACATTGGATCTATTATGAGAAGTGTATAATTCAGAGAAGCTCAAAAACATGCACCTCTGGAAGATAATATCTAAAACAAGTTATTGGCATATGGAGAGGCAATTAGCTTAGGTCTTAGGGGTAGACAGACTCAAGTTTAATTCTCAGTTCCTTCACCCAATAGCTATGTGTACCTTTCTATATTTGTGTCTCTATAGTGACCAGCAATGTGATTTGGTCAGACAGGGTCCCTGGCCAGGACCAGATAGATGTTTCAGAGAGCTTCCCTCCAGCCTCCGCCAGCTGAATTCTTCCCCATGGATAGGAGTCTGTGGGCACAACCTGCCTGTAGCTCTCCCTCAGGACCCTATTCCTTATACCTGGAGCTCCAGAATTCCCGAGACTTAGACCTAAGTTCACTTCTAAGACCTAAGAGGGAGTCTTCACCAGGTCAGATTCCTGAGGACAGTAGCCAAGAGGCTATTTGTGGGTAAGGGTGGAGCTCAGACTTGTGAGGGACTGGAACAAGGAAAGGACAGCCTATGCAGGGGAAGTTATTTATGCTCTTGACCCAGCTCTCTCAAATATTTGTGGGTAATCTTGATAATAATTGTGCTGGGCTGGCTACATGATATCATTTGTATAATATTCCTGTTATAAGAAAAAGTAACCCTTTTACACTGCTGGTGAGAGTATTAGTTAATTACGCCACTTGGAAATAGATATGGAGGCACTTTAGAAAACTAAGAATAGGATTCACATGACCCAGCTATACCACTACTGGGAATATACCCAAAGGAAGATAAGTCATCATAACACAGGGACACCTGCACTTCCGTATTTAGTGCAGCACTCTTCACAATTGCCAGGGTATGCAATCAACCAAGATGTCCATCAACAGAGGAGTAAATTGAAAAATGGTGGCATATATACACAATGGAGTATCACTCAGCGGTAAAGAAGAATGCTGCCATTTGCAGCAAAATGGATGGAACTTGTTGTTGTTAGGTGCCGTCAAGTCAGTATCCGACTCATAGCGACCCTCATAGGGTTTTCAATGGGAGACTGTTTCGAGATTGCCTTGGGAGTGGATTGCCAGGCCCTTGTCCCATTTTTGTGGTGCTGGGAATTGAACTCGGGACCTCAGAGACTGCAGCGCAGCGCTCTACCAACTGAGCTAAATCCCAGCCCAGGATGGAACTAGAGAACATTATTTTAAGTGAATTAACCCAGATACAAAAATAGAAATACCATATGTTTTCACTTATATGTGTTAGCTAAACCTAACTTAAATGAAAAAATTTTTACATAAATAGATATTTAAAAATGAACAATCATAATTATTTAAGAATGGAAAATACTGATAAGAGGGAGGATGGGATCAGTGGGTGATAGCAGAGGTTAAGGAAGGGAGGAAGGGGAGGGGGAACAATGTAGAGAGGCAAAGAGGGAGAGGAAAAGCATGAAATACAGGATGCAACTATATGAATATATGAAAAAAACAGAGGTAAGGAAAAAAATCAATGAGAGTATAACTCCTCCCAAAAAGATTCCTGTCACAATGTCTGGAAAGTACTCAATACTCATTGTACAAGAGGCCATAATTATCATTGTCATCATCATAGGCCAAATGAGTGCGCCAAAGCTAGCTGCAGGTTCAATCCTACCCACTTAACAGGAAGCAGACATGGCTTCCTTCAGCAGGATCATATCAATGTTTTGCTGATGAACCTAGAGCTGAACATATATGTTGAAGACATGTAGCTGGGTACCAGCAAGTCAGGAAAAGAAGCCTACAAATGTCACGGGAAAATCCAGAGTATAGATTAAAACACGTGTGGGTAATGAAGGGAGGTAATAAACCATTTCCATGGAGGCTTCTAACAGGCCTCAGGCAAATTTAATGGCTGCAAGTGAATGGACCCCACGTGTCTGTTAGTTTGTTGAGCCGTGGGGGCTTGCATGTTGCTTTGATGCTGAAAGCTATGACACTGGTATTTCAGATACCAGCAGGGCTACTGATGGTGGACAGGTTTCACCTGAGATTTCAGACTAAGACACAGTAGAAAGAAGGACCTGGCAACCCACTCCCAAAATAATTAGCCATAGAAAACCCTATGAATAGCAGAGAAGCACTGTCAAATATAGTGGGAGAAAATGAGCCCCCCAGGTTGGAAGTCATTCAAAAAACCACTGGGGAGGAGTTGCCACCTTAAAGTAGAGTCAACCTTAATGATGGGAATAGAGTAATGCCCCTCTGGGACCTCTATTTGCTGATAGGCACAACTCAGAATGAGAAGAAACACAGTAGCCAGAACAATGGGCTCCAACATAAAAAAGATCGTGTGCATGGCAGTGTTCAATAGTGTTTCATTCTGTTGTACATGGGGTCACTATGAGTTGGACCTGACTCAACAGCACCAAACAACATTTATTTACCTGATTAGCTAATAAGTTGTCACAGAGGATAGAGAAGCGTGGCATAGACCTTATCCATGAGCTTCAACCTTGTTGAAGAAACTAAACCTGGGAAAGGAGAAACATGAGAAAGGCAATACTTAAGTGCTAAGTTGGGCAATTATTAAGGTGATAGAGAAGCTCAGAAAAGAACAGATGAAGAAGGACTGATTCTGGGAGGAGACTTCCTAGGACAAGAGGTTTGAACTGCTTGATGATTGGATGGCAGATAGTTAGCTTCAGGAACAGGGAGGGTGCTCCAGTCTTCCGAAGGAGCTCCTTTCCATTCCGGATCATCACACACACCCTCAATTTAGAAGGCAAAATAAGAAAAATATTCTCCTTAGTGAGCCCTTCTTGGATGCCAAAGTTTAAAACAAATGCACCCACAGTTTTCAGGATGAATTTTGCCTAATGCTACTATTTCTCTACCTAG